>JAJGOT010000047.1:380000-597500 GCA_022457155.1 Cladopsammia gracilis | reverse complement strand
CTGCGTGTAACGCATCCACGATTACTAGGGAAAGGACGATCGCCGCTGTGTACTACTGCGTCACCATTTGCTACTGCCTTGTCTCCCACATCTCTATTGTTTCCTTGTTCACCATCCACGATGTTACCTGCTGGTTGCAGATCCAGTTGCTGTGAAACCTTGAGCTGTATGCTACCCTCCGTCTGGTTCTGACATGTACAGGTTCTGTCCCACAATACTGAATTCTGTAGACCACGTCTCCCTTTTCTTTACAATCTTCCACGGTCCTACCCAAGGGCGGTTCAATTTCTGACATCGTCCCTTCCGTATTTTGTGGTCATACCACCACACATAATCTCCAACTTGATACTGTCTTTCTTTGGCCCATCGATCACAGCCAACCTTCTGACGTCGATGCGCGGAATGGAGGTTCTTCCGGGCCGACTGAAAGGCAGACTCTAGCTTTTGTCGCACATTTACCCCATAAGCCGTATGAGAACTGGCACTGTCCGAAACAGGGGTAGCGATAAAATCCACTGGAAGCCGAATTTCTCGCCCATGCTCCAGAAAGTACGGGGTAAACCCAGTGCTTTCGTGTTCTGCAGAATTGTACGCCATGACAACACTTCCCAGGTTGCGGTCCCAATCCTTCTGATTCTCATCAACCAGCTTTGACAGCATGGTATTGACAGTTCGAATGACTCTTTCGGTTGCTCCATCGGACTGTCCGTGTCTCGTGTGTCTGAAGGATGTCACAAACATCAATCACCACCTTGGCATTCAAATTTCGGCCTTGATCGCTATGAAGCTGCTCTGGTGCTCCATAGCAGGGGAATGTACTTGTCAACTAGCGTGTCTGCAATGGTTGTGACTTTAGCATCTGCAAGTGAATAGAGCTCAAGGTATTTGGTGAAATGATCAATAACAACTAGGGTGTAGCGATGGCCATCACTGGAAACAGGATACTCAACTAGATCCTTTTGTTACTAGCTCTCTTGGCTGCAGAGTAACGATGGGTTGTAAGGGTGCTCTCATCTCCGGTACCACATTACGCTTCTGTTGGCATCTAACACAATTCTCGCACCACTCCTTGACTTCAGTAAACATTCTTGGCCAGTAAAACCGTTCGCGAATTCGGTTAAGCGTTTTTTGACGGAAAAGTGTCCACATTCAAGATGTAGCGACTGCAAGGCATCCTTACGCATTGATGTTGGCAGAATTATCTGCTGCTGCCACTCAGCTTTGTTTGATGGCTTCCATCTGCGATACACCACACCATCTCGCAAACTGCAACGGTCATACTGATCATACAGTTTGCGTAGGTCGTAACCTTGATTCTTGACGGTACCGACTGGGGGGTTTCTTCTTCTGCTCAAGTCACCCTTTGAGTTGTACAATGTTGGGGTCCTGGAGTTGTTGAACCCGTAGTTCGTCGATCCCATCGTCAGGGACTGTGTTTACAGTTGCAACTGGTACCCTGCTCAATGCGTCTGCATTGGTGTGCTTAGAGCCATCTCGGTGAACCAGATCAAAATCATATGTAGACATTTCAATAGCCCATCTGAGCCGCCGTCCAGTGGGGTCCGTTCCGGGGTCAATGTTCGCACTGCCAACGAGAGGTTTGTGGTCAGTTACGACTGTGAATTTCCTCCCTGCTAGGTAAGGACGAAAATGGCGTATAGCCCACAATATTGCCCACCACTCTGTCATACGTTATCCAGTTCCGTTGAGAGGCATTGAGGTACTTACTCGCATAGGCCACAACATGCTCGTGGTTACCCTCGCCTTGTGATAACACTGCCCCAATGGCATGTTTGGACGCATCACGGTCCAATCGAAAAGGCTGATTAAAGTCGGGATACACCAAAAGAGGTGAGGATGTTAAACACCCGTGCAACAAGCTGAATGAAATGTCACATTCCTCTGTCCAATGGAACTTAACATGGGATTCAGTTAGGTGCTGAAGTGGTTCGGCAGCGGTTGCAAAATTGCGACAAAACTTTCGGTAATATGATGCAAGCCCCAAGAAACTGCGCACTTCACTGGTATTTTGTGGGGTTTTCCATGCTGCCACCTTCTCTACATTAGCTGGATCAGGTTGGATTCCTCTATCCGACACTTTATGCCCCAAGAATACCACGCTTCTCTAGAACAGTTGGCACCTGCTGGGTTTAAGTCGCAAATTTGCAGCCCGCAGCTTAATAAAAACGTCACGCAATAACACAAGATGATGTTCAAAGCTGGGGGAAAAGAGGCAGATATCATCAATATAAACAAGCACATGCTGCCAGTCAATGCCCTGCAATGCAAGTTCCATAAGGCGTTGAAATGTAGGTGGAGCATTTTTCAATCCCATTGCCATAACTTTATATTGCCACAGTCCCTTTCCGACTGAAAAGGCAGTTTTTTCGCGGTCTTCCGGATTCACCTCCACTTGCCAATAACCGGACGAAAGGTCGAGACAACTGAAAAGCACAGAACTAGATAACTGGTCCACAGCAGCGTCTACCCGGGGTAAGGGATGGGCATCTCTTACCGTAACTGAATTCAAACCGCGAAAATCAGTGCAAAACCTTAGAGAGCCATCCTTTTCCGTGCCATAACAACTGGGGCATGCCATGGACTACAACTGGATTCAATCAAATCATCAGCTGCCATTTCTCGTATTTGCTGCTCTGCTGCTGTCATGTGAGTTTGAGGTAACCTGTATGGGGTTTTCTTGATTGGGACAGCTCCACCAGTGTTTATTGTTTATTGAATGCTCCACCTGTGTTTATTGTTTATTGAATGCGTCAACAGTTGAGTCCGACCATAATCTCTTTGATTTTTGCTAAACACATCCCCAAATTCTGTAAGCAATTCTTGCAGTTGGCCGGTCTGTTCTGCTGTGAGATCTGCTTTGGACAAGTCAATATTCGGGGAGGATCCTCCAGCAACTTGAGACGACAAAAATGGTTCACTATCAACTCCTACCTCTCCAACTACCTCATGTGACATAAGGTGTTCTAACTCATACATAAATACTGCTGCACACTCCGTATAAGCATCACTTTTCACAGGGTAACCAATGCCCAAAGGTACATCGCTTCGATGGTCAGTTCCACATCAGTCACATTGATAACTTGCACTGCACAAAAACCATCTTTAACCGTTGAAACAGTTCGAGCAACTGCTAATCCCTCGTCATTAACAAACACATTCATTGGGTCCACCAGAATGTCTAGTCCATTGGCCATGTGTACATTCTCCTGTAACTGCGCTACAACTACTTTCTCAGATCTTGCAGGTATCTGGGCTCTCTCTCGCAATCTTACCATACTAGGTACTGGAATCAACTCTTCCTTCCTCAACAAGTGTGCAAACGTCCCATCAAACCACAAAACCTATTCACTTGCATCCACCATAGCTCTATGGGCAAGACAAAAGTCCCATCCCAGGATCATTTGCTGAGTCATACCACGCACCACCAGCATTTCCGGCTGCACCAATTCACCACCGTGGACAAAATCCACCACTATCTCCCATTAAATGTTCAATGATGGTCCAGCCACAGTCGTCAATGTTCGCAAGTTAGGTGTAATTCTCCTCCCTAGCTTGCGACGTCACTGAGAACATACATCCTCTTCTATTAAGCTAACCCCCACACCCATGCCACCTGAACCAGTATCACACAAAGCCACTACTTCGTCACCAGCTAGACGGACCTTCACAGCTGCCGTTGGCAATAGGTTGCTTTTCTCTGGACTGTAGTCTACTCCTAGGCCCACTGTAGACGGCTGGGAAGCAAGAGGACCCTCGCTAACCTACCCTGCCTGTTTCCCTGATATTGGTTCGAGCACTTGGTTGATCCCTGCATCTGGCCCCGGCGTCCGCAACGAAAACAGGTGATGTCAGGACAGTCTCTCATGAAATGCCCAGGCCTATGGCAGTGTCCGCACTCAACCATCCAGTTAGCCTTTCCCTGTTGGACTGGCGTAGATCTGGGTGCCTGGTATTGCGATGCCTCCAGTCGCGCTATCCGTTCCTCCAAGGATAATTTCCTGTCACACTTAACACGGTAGCTACCCCTCGTTATTAGCAACACGTGGAAAGGTATTTGTGAATACTACCCCCACTTCACCAGGCTCCTGCTTCACCTCGACTGATTTTGCATCCACATTAACATCAATTGCCTCATCTGCTCATTCGTTTATCCCTATTGTCTTAGCCAAGGATCTGGCTTGTTCCTTTTTTAGCACCAGTTTCCCCAACTCATCTAGTGTGAGTGTGTCTATACGATCCGTCACTTTGGCGGTAAGCTTTGCATCACCAACATTTAATGCGAATGTGTTAATAATTTCCTTACCGATCGTCTCGGGAGTCGTTCCTGGAAAAGCCTTGTTCGCTTTCGCGACCAGCTGTACGAAGTAGTCGTTTGCACTTTGATTCTCCTGTCGCTTAAACTGTCTGAACTTGTGCAAATGTTCCAGGGTAGACTCTGGTATGTCAAATCTGCCACCAAGAGCCTTCCAGACGGCATCCAATCGATGGTATCCTACTGTTGGATCAACCGGTACCATTTCGTTGACATCATTTGCGTTGTCCTCTAGCAAGCATTCCAACCACTGCACCTTCTTCTTCTCGTGATTTATCCCTTTCGCTATAAACCATCGCTCGCACTTCTTTTTCCATTTCCGGAATGTTTTTCCGTCTTTACTTTTGTCACCGTGAAAAACCCAAGGCGCAGGAATGTTTTCCTCTCTGGTCGCCATCTTTACTCACGGTAATTTGTTTCCAGATTTTGTTCTTTGCTGTTAATAAATTTTCACTTCGCTCGCCACCGACAGATCTACTGCGATCGTATCCCACCGCTGCCACCAGTGTAACACCGAAATATATATTCACAAACACAACGCTTGGTCGCTACTTTGAGCTCGCTTAAAAATACAAATTAAGCTATCGTTCACGTCCTTCGATCATCTCTCCTGAGCTCTCCCCCGGACCCAGTCCTTTTCATTTAGTCGTTACAAATGTTACGCGAGAAGCCAACTCAGGTCAACTCACGGCTTGCATGCACGCAACCTTTTGCAGACTGTATCAAAGAGTGTTTTCACATGACGTCAAAAATTAAAAAACCTAAAGTATACATCCTACAAAGCTGTTTCTAACATGGTATGTGGATACCAGTGTTATAATCTTTCACAAAAAGTTTCAGGTTATAACGATGTTTCGTTTTCGATTTATAAAGGTTGTAAATGTGTCAAGCAATTCGTCACGCTATTTCAGATATGCCGTGAAAATAAACAAAATTGAACTAGTTGAAAGTTATTAATGAATTATAGATGCTTATAATCCGATTTCATGCCTCTTATAGTGAATACAATATTTTGTGATGAGATCGTTGGTGTTATTAAGACTTTAAAGTCTTTATATTTTTGCCGCCATGTTGGTGTCCCTAAGTGGGACACCAAGATGGCCGCTCCATACATTTCTTACTAAAAATGTCTGTACTCATTCGCCTATAACTCTTGAATGAAATGCTCTTGCGCCTCAAAATTTGGCCCTTTGCCAAATGTATCTTTTCAGCGCGCAACGCAATGTACGATATGATATACACTGTTCTGAGTAGAAAATCGCAAGGATTTATTGTCACTTGAGGAAAAGATCCACTGACGACATATGAAAGTTGACCGTTAGCGCATAAACGTGTCCATTTCTGTTTTATTTCAAACAATGCGAATTTGTGTCACGCTAAGACATAAAAGACAAATTTGGTTTAACTTATCCATCAAAGGAATCGAAATGAAAAACATCTTTAAGCTTATTGTTGTTCAATTTCGTTTACAAAACCTTAGTTATTGTTATCGCTGGATTCACGTTGTTCTTGGTACGCAACGCATTTGAAACAAAACTAATCAAAAACATTACGTGACAAAACGGAGTGAGTGAGTGAGTGCTTATTTGCAAATCTGTTCCCGTTACCGATGACTCGTTCATTTCGAGGTGGGCTTCCATCCTACACCCTTCAGAATCTACGACACTTTCACTCTCTTACGAAATTTTCGTCCATTCTTTCACCCAGCAAAATAACACATTACACAATAATTTAACTAATCAACCTCCCAAATATCACCAAAATATACAGGTCTGGTTCTTATCTAATGTCTGATCTTAAAACACTTCAAAAATAAGTTCCTAGAACTTTCTACAAGAGGTGTCAATTTGTGAATAGAATCAATACTCATTTTCATTCTCGTTCGCGTTCTGCCACGAGTAACAAGAAGTTATACACAGCTTGAAATTGTGGCGACTCGAGCCCGACATCGTCCGTCTATAACAAAGCGAAGCAATAAACCATTTTCGTATTCTCGGTATTGAACTGACACTAGCTTGCAATGGAGGCTCATGCGGGATAATATCATTAAAAATATTTGCATGTGAAACGATTGTCCCCATAAGCCTCGGCTGCAAGCAAGTTCCAATTCCGAGAATACGAATGGTCTATGGTAGATAGTACATTATTCTTCTTCAAAAAGCCGCGTGTGGGTTGTTTGGTTTAGGCTTTCTGGAAATCAGAAAAGGAAGTTTTAGAAAGCAAACTCGCATTCAAATTTTCTGCTTCGTTAGTTATGAATAATTAATGATGTCCAGCCATTCTGCCCAATGATTTGAAAATACCCATATGTGTGCCAACCATATGGAAAAAAGGTCGGTCATTTTTAGGCATCTTGTGGAAGTACATATCCCCTCATTGCATAAAAATAACCCATACAACTAACTCACCAACGAACCAAAATGAGGTGGGTACCCAGGGAAGTGGTGGGAACAAAAACTGACTTCTCTGGATAAACTCTGAAAAAGAGACACAGTCGCCGTAATAATTAACCAACCAGACTCGTTTTGCGAATCTTTTTAGGAAAGTACGTGTGTTTTGCGGAAAATTGTTCCTTTCCATTTTAATTGTCTATGTTCCTCGGCAATTGGAACAGAATATTGTCGTATTCACAAATAACTTAATCACCGTGGTATCTCCACCGGAGCTTTGGTTTATACCACGTTTGCTTTTTTCCCCGTCCTTGGTTCTTTGTCCGGTTGGGGATGTGATCGTTTGCCTTACAAAGGCCCCCTGGTAAATGACCTATAGCAGGACCGGAATAAACCATAGAGAGGTGCTCGTTTGCTACTCTTGTAGCGAGAGCGAGCAGTGTTGCAACTTTTGGCACAAGGGTCTGTACCTGACCCATAACTTTTCTGACTTCCTTGTTAATTTTATTAATTTCATCGAGTCTTTTGGAAGTTTTTCCTGCCGATAAAAAAAATGTTGATAGACATAGATGAGGAAAACAGAAACATGGTCTTAAATCAAGCTTAATGCATTCTCTTCGTCGAGAGTTGATTTCATATGTTGCATAACTGAGCATTTCAATGACATCATCATCATAATCATCATCATCATCAACATCATCATCATCATCATCATCATCTTCGCAACAATGGAATCAAGACACCAATAGTGCAAGCATATCCCGCCATCGTGTCCGGTCTGCTGCCATGGACTCCACATCTTGTTCAATTCCAGCTAGTTTAGCATCTCGCAGCACGGCGTCCTTCCACCGTGTGCGGCACCTTCCCCTTTGCCGCTTCACATTCTCAGGTCTCCATTCCAGCAGAGATTTGGGAAGCCTTTCCTGGTCCATTCGACAGACGTGGCCAAACCATATTAATCTTCTGGTCTTGAGAAGCATTTGACATAACTTCAGAGCCCATGCAAATAACGAAAGTGGTTGACAGCATCAACCGACTCCTCCACTAGGTGAACACCTGCCTCTATTTCTTCAAAACCTATGACCTAAGTCTTACATTTCGAGATAGTGAGGCTGACTTTCTCTCCAGCTCTTTGCATTGAGCGCAAGGCCTGTTGGCCCCTTTCACTTTACGCCTTTAAAAGTGTGACGTAGTCCAGGTCAGTCAGGTGCCTGCTCAATGCCAAAAAGTGTGCGTTTGCGTTCTTTCAGGCATATTCTTTGTACTTTGTATGCATTGTCCCGCCTCGAATAGCTTTGCTAGCTGCGGGCAATACTTTTGTAATTTTATTTGTTTATTAATAAAGTTTTGTCGTTGTTTTTGTTGTTGTTGCCAGTCCGTTAGCTCACTTTCAACGATGACAGCGGCATCGCAGTTGTCATATATGCATCAAAATAATTAACCCGTATATATCTCTCAACGATCCCGTAATCAGAGAGAATATGCCACCTGGATTAGGGCCGTGAATACTGTTAAAGGCTACAAATATGGCAGGTGCGGGCAGTTGAAACTCGACACACTCGTCTTTTAGCATCCAAAGACAGACGATCGTATTCACATTAAGCCACGCCGATGCCTGAAACCTCCCTTGATTTTCACGGGGCGTCTTCTTAATACCTTGTCGCATTCTATTCAATATTATGTGGCCAAATATCGTAGCAGGAACGGACAAAAAGGGAGATACCACCAACGGTAATTGCTGCATATGGACCGGCACACCGAGTTCGTTCTGGAAACGACACATAAGGACACGAGCCATTTATAAAAGGGCTGACACAAGCAATTTCATTGTTGCAGTTTGTGTTTTATGCTGGATTTTTTTCTGGCATACATTTAGAGCGCTATGAGAAGAACGCTTTTATTGTTAAATCTCGCGCGGAAACAGGAATGAGTGAAACGTAAAACTGAAACTACTGGCCAAATCCCGAAGATCGCGGACTGTTGGGAGTATCGGACACCACCAATTGATTCGCCATCAACTAGTACTTGTTCCCTCAACTGTGTTAGTCAAGATTTGGGAAGACGAAGCTGTTCCAAATGACTGGACCTGAGGGGTGTTGTCTTGTCGCGTATCGCCAGACTGAACATATTTCTTATATTTTGTTGATGTGGCAGTGTTGCATGGAGGTTATATTTTTTTGTATCACTAGAAACACATCCTAGTAGTTTTAATATTCTGCAGTAAATTTCTAAATTAATTCCTGTAAAATGATTTTCTGACTTTTCAAAGCTAAGTTATTTTGTTTGGTAAGAATTTCACCATGAAACACAAATCGTCACTGACACGAAATAGCATTTAACTTTCTATTATATTTTCTATTTTTGCTCTAAAAAAGCCTTTAAAAACTCTCTTGTGATTTTAGCTGTCAAGGCTTGTCATCAAATTCCCTTGCCTACTGGTTATCCGCATGAATGAACTGAGAACGCTGCTCATCGATAATAGCATAAGCTAAAACAATTCAACTCCTTCAGTTAACGGTTGTTCTAGGTTTGGATTTCTATCGCCGGTCAGGCAAATGATAATGACCCAAAACGTCGCAGAGCCAGTTAGAATTGAAGCTATCAGAACAGGTTTGATTTCTGGCGAGATCTTTTGCCATTAATGTTCCATGATTTGCCATCATGGAACATATAATCTTCCACGAGATGATGTCCCATCTTGACTCAAATAATGTACTAGTTAATTACCAACATGGCTTTCGAAAAAAGTTGTCTTGCGAAACTCAGTTAATCACTACCGTATAGGAAATAGCTCGCTCCATTCATTTGGGGAAACAACCTGACTTAATAATTATGGACTTCTCGAAGGCTTTCGATTCGGTCCCCCATCAGCGCCTCTTGATGAAACTGAACCATTATGGAATGCGTGGTACCCTTAATTCGACGTAATTTGAGTAGTTGCTCCGAGGGGGTGAAAGAAGCAGCCTATAAAGCCCTTGTACGGCCCAACGTGGAATATGTCAGTTCAGTTTGGGACCCGCATTTAATTAAACATATTCAACAGATTGAAGGAGTTCAAAGGAGAGCCGTACGTTTCGTCAAAAATTGTTATGTGCGCAAACTGGGAACAGTTACCAACTTGCTGAAGAGCTGAATTGGAAACCGCTGAACGAGCGTAGAAAGATTTTGCGATTAACTTTATTTTACAAAGCAATCCATGACAACGGCGGCCTGGCCCTTCCACATTATCTCATAAAACGTAGAAGACATTTAAGGAACTCTAGTCAGAACAAGCTTATCGAACTATCACCAAATAGTGAGACGTATAGGAACAGTTATTTTTGTAGAACTGTCAAGGACTGGAATGCACTACCAAATGAAATTGTAAACATTGAGTCCGCTGACCAGTTCAAAAAAGCATTATTCGACTATTTTAATTAGTGATTTAATCTTACCTTATTATATTCTTAAACAACCTATCTTAGGATACTTATTTTATTATTATTATTACTTTTAATTTTTAAATTATGTCTTGCGTGATGGTCGCTCCTTACAGGACTATGAAATTTTGAAAAAAGGTTGAATAAAGGTTTGATTAAGGTTTCGACTGAGTGGCGGTGAAGTGTTGGTTTAGTTTTGTTCTAGCACACGACCAGCCGGTTTATGTTGATGAATTCATTATCACAGTGGACCTCGGAAATTGTAAAATTTTTTGCTTATCATGATACCAAACGGCTTCAGTGTTTGAACGAGATTACATTTCTTGACAGTGCTTTCATCGCTTCTCTTCATCCGTCTTCAGACGTTCAGTAATGAGATGGGTTATATTTCAGGATTCTTTCAGTTTTCGATTTTTAAATTACAAGTTATCTCAGATATGATATCAGGTGCTACACATGCGTGTTATTGTTAGCTTAAATTAGAAGATGCTGTAAAATGTATCTTTTTTGAGTTTATAAGTTTTTTATATAATGCGCTCATACTTAAGTTTGCTTTGCCGCGAGTGAAATAAAAATAGTGAATGATCGCGGGTCTTCACCAAAATCTTTATGAAATCGATTAAGACATAATTTAAGTTTATATTTAATTTCATATCAACATTTTGTCCTCTGTAGTGTCATAAAAAGACAATTATTTATGAAATTGACAAACTATACAACTACAAAGGTAAATGCGTACCGCCGAGGAAACAGAATTCCGCGAACATTTTACTCTTTTAAACCAAAAAAACGAACGAATTTTGAAGGAAATATTTTACCCAGAAACAACCGTTATTTGAGCAGTTTTTAACACTAGAACCAAATTATGGGTAACCGTGAATAAATTTAGCAATTATGGTGGATATTCTTGTAAGCTTTATAAGAATTAAGCTTATTTAAAACTGTAAATTGGACTTACTTTGTGTCAATGAGGGGAATGGCTCGTTCACCTTTTAATCTACTCGGTCGCTGATTGGTCGAATATTTCACTAAACATATAAGGAAAAGGTTATTCAGCAGTATAATAACTATTCAGGATAGCAGAACTAATTAGCAACAACAAAACTTCTGCAAAGAGAATAAACCCCCCGGAATATTCTGAATTTTTTGGTGTTGGCCTGTACAAGACTGTGCACGTGCATTGTGGTCGCAAAGACAGGCTCGCATGCAATGAGGTAACTTGCTTAATCGTGTTGCTTTATCCGTGTAAAAAGTGGTCATGATAAATCATAACAAGTCATGACCGTCAATCAGAAGAAGTCATGATGATAGAGCATATAAACCTGACTAGAATTCTCTAGAACTGGCGACACCATCATATACTCGGGCAGGGACGATGATGTATACCAGATTGGAGTTGCAAACAAACAACGAGCTCAAAATACATGTCACACCACCGGGGGTGTTAACAAATCAAACTCGCCACCAGGGGGCGCTCGGTATCATACAAATACAGGACTAAAAAGACATGTCACACCACCGGGCGATGTAAAAAAATCAAACTCACCACCAGGGGGCGCCATGCCATGTAAAACGTCCGGGGAGTTTTCTTTTAGACGGTAACTGAAAGCGTAGAACACTCGACCGACGATTCGCATGAATCGTGCCCTTTGTGCTGTGAAAGATATCGAGTCTCCCGGATGATAACACGGCCGCAGCGCACACTGGTTAAGAATAACCCTTTAAGGGTTAGGTGTACTTTAGATGAGGGTGAAGTATGTCATTAATCTTCATATTAACACTTCAATCAATCTTTTGTTAGGTCTGAGCACTTTTATTCTAGAAAAAGATTTGATAAAGAATTGGCCTCCAAAACATCCACCACCACGTAGCAAGCTGTGGCTGCTTAGAGAGCGTACGTCTATTCCTGAGGAAATTGAAGTAACCCCTGATACCCACAAGGAAAACCATGTGTTAATTAGGCCTAAGAAGCCGCCTGAAGGTGATCTTACTTCAATTACTCCAGAGATGTTTAAGAAGGTAAGTTGTTCAACAATCAAACACAATTTTTCTTTTTCGCCCAAATGTAGTACACGTGGTTACAGTTTAATATCTTCCTCCTGATTATTCAAAAGCTGACTAACGTCAATGCAAGATTAAAAGTTAAACGTTGTAGTCATGAAACGTTTTGGCTGTCCATTTTGAGAACCTCAAAAGAAGCAAACATTAAAATACAGGATCATAAGAATTTACAGGAATCTACATTGTTAAGCTGTACACAACTAAATTTATTTCAAAGTTGATGCTTCTCTTCAATTAGCATGATGCTGACGCGAACAAACCTAATAACATCTAGTGATAGGACAGAACGGTAGGACAATTTAATTTTGTCTATGGATTTGATTTCCATAGAGCAAACACAGCTAACTTGTGGTGTTATCTAGTAAGGGACTAGGAACGAACATGAGACCACATAGTCGTACGCATCAAACATGGCGTAATCGACAGATTCGACAGCATAAATACCGTCGAACTCTCTTGCTTGAATTCAGCATTATTCGCACGCCGATCGCTATCGATCGACGCAAAAGGCTTCATTTATCAGGTCGGGATAAACTTTGACGAGATTTTTTACTCGCTATACAAGATATGCCACCGAAACCAAAACCCACCGATGGAACCGATGGGGCCGGTACGGGTCCAGCAACACGAAATCTCCCATTTATTTCTTGTCAAATCGCACGAGTGCCGCAGCTGGATATTACCACCTCTATTCCAGACAGATTCCAAATTTGGAAACAGGGATGGAATTCTGCATTATCTATCACAGGTTTCTCTGATCTTCCACAAGAAACCCAACAAGCACTATTTACAAATGTTCTTAGTGATACACTGTCAAAGGAATGTATCTCTTAGAACTCAAACCCAGGCATGTGGTAGCATAAGTACCTTTGCTCACGAATACAGTTTCACAACAGAACTCAAGGGTCCAATGAGTGTTTTGAAGAATTTTGCACTGATTTACAGTCCCTTTTGAATAAATGCGAGTATGCAGACTGTTGCAAATCTGAAGCATGATGTCATGTAGGAAACGTGTTCTTCTCGCAAGATTAGTGGCTGGCATAAGGTCCAATGATGTTCGAAAGAGTCTTCTGCGTATCAAAGATCTATCCCTTGAAAACGCTTTGCAACATGTTCAAGTCGACGAAGCTACTTCAATTCAAGCGAGTCAATTTTTCCTCCCATGCAAACAAAGCGGGTGCCTCTACCTACAAACAGAACAAGTTAAAATCAGTCCCTCTCTTTCTGAAACACGAAAAAGACTCCCCTAGGAAAAGTAAATTCTGCATGAAATTTCATTTTATTCCGAAAGGAACTATACCCTGAAAAAACTTCAATTAATGCAAAGCCTGCAACAACAAAGGCCATTGGGCTAACTCCTTCATGTGCCCCAACAACTCCAATACTGTTGCAGGGCGGTCCAATGAAGAGAACAAGTCAGATTCTCGCCCAGCCCAGCCCAGATCCTCTAATCATCCTTACCTGAAATTGATTTCTGCTGATGGCGAATCTCAACCAAACACCACTGCATCTGTCAAGACCATCAACCTTTCTGCTATTCCTAGTGTTGGCACTCACTGCTACGCCGATTTTGGTATAGGAAGTCACATTTGGATCCAGTGCTACATGGTTGATCCCGGTGCCAACATAAACTGTGTTGGTTATGACTGGATCATTCGCTTTGAAACTCTTGAATGGCACTATCATCTTGAGTGTGGCTCTGTTAAAACTGCTGGTGGACATAATCGTGAAGTTGAAGCACATGTACGTGCACGTGTACGGTGAAAATGGAGTTGTCCTTGGCACTCCTGCATGCCGAGCTCTTGGAGTCATTGATGACCAGTGGCCCTTGTCTACATTGACAGAAAAACGACCAACTCACCTCTTCAACTGTAATAACCGTTGAAGCGGACCCTGTCCAACCTTCACCTAGTTACACTGTGCTGATGCAAGATCAACCGATCTCTGAAATCAGCAATCTAAAACCTTTATCCCTACCTTCCGATGATAACCTCTTGTCTAATTTTGATTGGGCAAACAACTCAACGTACTCCCAAGTACATTTGATTGGAGCTTCCTTAAAAACACCTACCATTGATCACAACGCTGACGACACCAATTTGTCTTATCTTTTACATGACTATAAAGAAGTCTTTGATGACACTGTTCTTCCTGAAATGTCATGTGACCCCTTTCGAATCAACCTGAAACCCAATGCCACACCCTACGCCCAATTAAAGGTAAGAAAAGTTCATATCACTTCCCTCGAGCAGCGGAAGAGACAGCTTAATGAAATGGAGCAACTTGACGTAATCTCAGCGTTATGAAGAACCAAGTCCTTGATGTCATTCAATCGTAATAGCACCAAAGAAGGACTGATGAACTCAAAATCTGTATTGACTTTACTCAGTTGAATAAATTCATTGGAATGTCATCTGAGTACCTCCCCATTTGAAGCAGTCACCAGTACCTCTCAAGAGGAGCTCGCATACTTATGCAAGTTTGATGTTAGACTACTTGCTCCTGAGTCTCGCCATCTCACCAGTTTCATTACATCATGTGGAATTAACAGCATCTCTGAATGGTACAATCGCCGGATGGACAAGATCATTGCTGGACTTCAAGGAGTTTGCAAGATCGTTGATGATATTATGATCTTCGCCTCAAGTCTCTGTTATGAAGAAGCGCACCCGCGCTTTCCTCAATCAATGTCGTCAGCATGGTGCCACACTCAAAAGAAGTCACAACTTGCCTTCACTGAATTCGATTTTGGTGGATTTCACTTGTCGAAAACTGGAATCCAGACCAACCCTGACCAAGAAACCTCACTGATCTTTGCTCATGGTTTGGGTTGGTAAACCAACTTGGCAATTTCTCCAAGGAACTCACTGAAATCATGGCGACTTTCCGCCGTCTTCTTTCAAAGGATGCAGTCTTCCAGTGGCTACCTAAACACGACCTTGCCTTAACTGAGACAAAGTCTCGCCTCATTTACACACCTATTCTTACCTACTTTGGTGTTCGTCGACAGACAATTCTTGCTACTGATGCGTCTCGCCTTAAGGGTCTTAGGTTTGTCCTCTTTCAACTGGTAGACGATGTCTGGAAACCTGTTGGCACGCGTTTCTTGACCTCTGCACAAAGCCGCTACGCTATGATAGAACTTAAGGCTCTTGCAGCTTACTAGGCTATGAAGAAGTGCGATATTTTTATTCAGGGCCTGCCTCAGGGTCTGCCTCTTATTTCGATATTGAATTCTAAGGGAATTGCAGATGTTGAGAATCCTAGGCTCCAGCGACTTATGATGAAGATGCTGCCATTCTCCTTCACAGCACAATGGGTGAAAGGAAATGATCAGTTGATAACAGATGCCCTTTCTCACTTTCCTGTGGATGAGCCATCACTTGACGACGAACTGTGTGACACGCATGCTGAAGCAGCCGTGAAGATACAGTTTGCTGATAAGTCAACTGACGACCTGCAACATCATTGAGTTTCTGACGCCCAGCAAACCGACCCTCTGCTCTCGCAAGTTATTGAGTATACCAGCTGTGTATGACCTGACTCACTACTACTCACCCATTACTAAGTCTTTCTGGCCCATCCGTCATAGCCTTTACCTTGTTACTTTAGCCACTGGCATCCTATCCTCTTAATGAATAGACGCACCGTTATCCCATCGTCTCTGCAAGAGAAGATGCTATCGATTCTGCATGAAAGTCATCAAGGTATTGAAAATCTCACCGCTGTGCCCGTGATTCAATCTACTGGCCTGTCATTGATCGGGAAATTCAAGACATGGCAAAACGTTGCCAGCAGTGCCTGATACTTCTTCCAGTAAATTCCAAGAAACCGCTTCAACGGCCACCATTGCCGACAAGACCTTGGGAGAAGCTGGGCGTTGACCTTTACAGTCTTGATGGAAATGAATATCTCGTTACCACCGACCATTTCTCCTTCTTCACTGAGGTTCACGGTCTAAAGAAGAACACTAAGTTCCCGGTTGTTATCAAGGAACTGAAGAAAGCATTTTCTCCATTTGGAAAACCTATGGAAGTTGTCTCTGAAGGTGGCCCCCAATTCACCTGTAAGGCCTTTGACGATTTCGCCAGAGAATGGGGAATTTCAACACACCGTTTCACTCCTACACATGCTCGAGCAAAGGGTAAAGCTGAGGCAGCTGTAAAAAATGTAAAACATCTCCTCAAGAAATGTGGCTCAATGAATGACGAGTTCTGCAAAGGGATGCTGGACATCCGCAATACTCCACTTTCCTGCGGCGAGTCCTGCCCAGTTGTTACTTGGCCGAACACTGCGTGACTTCCTTCCTTCTTTCCGAATCTTAAGAAAGAATGTCTCACACCTGCCACAAGAGAGAAAATCCTACATGCCAAGACTAAAGAGAAACTCAACTATGACCAACATGCTGTAGTACTTTCATCTCTGGAGCCAGGATCCCGTGTAGCAATCCACTCTCGCACTACTGACACTGACTGGTCCCTACTTGGGACAATTTTTGAAGTTCGTCCCAACCGTACCTTTACCGTCCAAACTGACCAAGGTTCAGTGCTCATCCGCAACAGAAAATGCTTGAAGCCTGCGAACTGACATTGTTGTTCTCTCACCTTAATTATTCGTTTGGTTGAAATTTTGCATATTATCTCCTATGTTACAATGTTGATATTGTAGTCTTCTTCTGGTGTAGGAGAGAGATGTGGTGTTATCTACTAAGGGACTGGGAACGAACAGGAGACCACATGGTCTTACGCAACGAACATAACTGGTTCGCTGACTGTCTGTTTGTTGGTGTCGCAATAGGTTAATTTCAGGGGTCCATAAGCCTTGCGGATTCAGCTGTCTTAGTGAACTTAAATGTCTCCTTTCCCCGTCTGCCTCCTTAATTATACTCACAATCTTTTCCTAATTGAGGTTGAATACTTTCAAGGCAACCATAATTGAAAGCCCTTTAGTTCTAACTCAACGATTTGTTTTAACTAATCCCCCGATGAACTTGGTAGTAATCGTATTACACACAGCTCCCCAGCCTATTTAGACCGAACCACTTATAACCTAAATGTAATGTTCACCATGTCCATGTCACGAGCGGGGGACAAAGAAAAAGCCCGAGTTCCCGACATGAATCGAAAGTATGACCTTCCATACACCGGTCGGATGCTCTTGCTACGAAAAACTCGTGGCGAGCAATAATATATACTTGTGTACTTTATTATTTTTTGTAGTGACATTATTGTTAAATTAGGGATGGACCATTATTTTTTTGGAGGAGGAGCTGAGGATGAGAAATTTTCCTCTGCGAACAATTTTTTTTTTAATTTATTCGCCTCTGCAATCAAAATTTTTCCAAGAGCACCTTCATGCAAACTTTTTTTTCATTTTCTTTTTTACAGTGCTATCTTCTCTGGTGCTAAATAATATTTAAACCTTAGCTATTTTTCGAAAAAAAATCAATAGTGCTATAGCCAATTATTTTGGCCACCCGCTCCTAGTAATTTATACTGTTGTTCCTTTATACATCACTCACCGTTTTAATTCCCACACAGCTGCTTGCGCAAATAAAGGGCATGCTACAGGAAATATGCAAAGGGATTAGCAGGCGTTTTCGCGATTCCACAGTACCGAAGTCCTGATCCTCTTTCACGTTGTTCCCACAGGCTATCATACTCGTACCACTCGGCCTGTGGTACCAGCGGTGAAGGCAGGCACATTGCTGATTTAAAATGATTCCCATTGCCATAGGTTACTCCAAATAACTTATAAACAGTTAGTGACCAATAAGCTTTGATGGTGATATCGTCAGGAAGATGACAGACTTCTGAAACTCGCCCATTTCTTGACAAAATGTCAAAGTTAAATGGCAAGGCAAGCGGAATTCCTTGAATGAACCCGTTGAGATTCTGACCTTAAGCCCTGGCACAACGAAGGGCTCTTTGGCTGCTTTTTGCGAAGGCAAGGTGAAGGAGTTGCATTGTCTTGTGCAGCCAAATGGAAAGAGACATCATGAAGCTATTTTCAGTTGTATTTGCTTTCGCATCACTGAGCAATGTTTCAGTTTTGGAACTAATATTTTTTAATAGTTTATGTGACTTCTCTGCAAACATTTTTATAATAATAATAATATTAATAATAATAATAATAATAATAATAATTTACATGCTTATATTGCGCATATTCCATGTAAATGATCAAATGCGCATTACAATAACTATAATATTAACTGTAATACAATGTATATAAAAAAAGTACAGAAAGGTTAAGAAAAATCTAAAATGTAAAAACTATGAAATAGGAAATTATCTCTTCAAAAAAATACAATAAGGAATAAAAATCTAATCGTAAATGTATGCAAGCCTAAAAAGATATGTCTTCAAGTAGTGTTTAAAAGTATACAAGTTACTTATCACGCGCCATCATTTTACCATATCTTGTCTGCAAACAATTTATTTTGTCTTTTCAGGCGCTGCAAACATTTTTTTCAATATTTCTCATCCCCCCTCCAGAAAAATAATGGTCCGTCTCTTAGTCTCCCAAAGGTTTATGACATTTCTTTGCATAGTACTTTTATTGATTTAAGGAACTTTGTAATTTATTACGTGTACTTGTATTTGCTTTGTTTAGATGTTGGGTTGTCTTTATTGGGTCAAGGCTCACGATGACAATTGACATTGTCGGAAACACTGAATAGACCAACAAAGAATTGCTCAAGGACGGCAAAATGGAAATGGTTTTTTATTCTAAGTAGATTGGACAAAGCTATAATGAACGCAATAACTGCACTTTATGTTTCCATTAAAAATAGTTAAAATAGTTGTTTTCTGTTCCTCTGTGAACAGAAAACAAGAGATAAAACAGAGGTAGAATGTAGTTTTATGTAAACTTATAATCTTATAAAAGTAATAACTTAATAAATTGTGGCCTTAGCACAAGAAAGTTCTTACAAGTACCTATAGTACACTGAACAAAACAATTGAGGATTGGATTAAATTATAATAACTTTTGAATGCTTTAATTAAATGCCATTAAAAAAGGCAAATTTCACACATGAAAATTTTTCAAAATACCTCAGTGCTTACATTAAATTTGCAAATGTTCTAAAAATGGTAACAAAATGGTGGGAAATTCAAACTTTAGATCTTTATATCTTTTGAACGGATTAAGATTTTTCAACATTTTTTTCACATTTCAATTTGTTTCAACGAGTTCTATCGAAATTATGCAGTTATTGTGCAATAAAACTTGCCGTCGGCCGTTTGACTGAGCGAGTGCCGCTTTGAGCGTTCTCCTGGCCCGGCGTGCTTGTTAGTACACTGGACAAAACAATTGGGGATTGAGTTAATTGATAGCTTTTAAATGCTATAATATAGTCTTTTAGCAGACAAAAATATTGAAGTAACATTCTCAATATACGCTTAAATGAAACTCACAATGGACGTCAAGGGCGCAAAACGATCCATTCGGCTTTAAAAATCTCAGCTTTGCGACTAACATTAGTGCTAACATTCTGCAAACTTACCAGAAGGTTAACCCCTCTGGGGAGCTGAGCTCCATCCTAACTCAAAGAAACCAAACTGAAACTATTTGTATTTATACTGTCACATTAATACTATCAACTGACGGTTCACCATTCACATGACTTCCGCTCACTGGTTGTCGGAACGCAAGGCAGTGTCCACAACAACAGTTCTTTTAACAACTACACCAACTCGGACGATCACACTCGACATACTAAACTCAATTTTAAATATTTTGTAATCCAAAGTAAATTTATAATTTAGCACACGGATAATAAAAGGCGAAGAAATTTGAGTTGTATGCTTAGCTTTTAGACTCTAATCAGATTGTGTCATTGCACGAGGCCTGTTCAGGCAAATCGAGTAGATTGCCCGTGAGGGTTTTGAAAGGAACCCCTAAAAGGTACCAGAAAGCCGTCGTTGTGGTGTGGTTCACATTAATTTTTACCTCCAAGAGCATAGTTAATAGAATAAACTGGTTATGAAACTCAGTCAGTCCTTTGTTATATGTTTTTGTTCTCCATTTCTTTTGTTCGTTTGCCTTGACCCTGCACAAAACACAAAAGGTATTGAAATGCGTATGAGCAACTGACCAGTAGAAACATTTGGGCTCACACGTTAAACAAAACAATGTGCACGGCCACGGTTCGTTCAACATAAAACAAAGCAGCTTTGTACATTCTTTTTGAAAATTATTGAGCTTCATAACCAGTTTGTTCTATTAACTATGATGCCACGCACTTACGTCATCAATCTAAGAATGGTTGGTCCCTATGTTTTTAGCTACTTTTAATTTTGAATTTACAGTGGTTATTATTTTTTTTATTCAATTCAATTTATTTCGCTATTAACAACTTTAGATATATAAGTATAACATAAGAGTAAAGTCTTTACAAGCCTAGTGGCTCAAACTGCCGGAGCTTAAGGTGGCTCCGTTGTTATTTTGGGCGCACTCGTCTATGACAAACTTTGTCTCATAACTTTTCCGGCTCTAAAGCGATGCTTCTAAAACTTTGTTTGCGAAAATCTACAGCTATTATTTAGCAATAATATGATATAATTCGATTTTGAAGGGAAAAAATATATTTAGTGATAATCGGGCTTAAATGAACAACGTTTTGAACAAAATCGCACCCTGTGAAAAATTTTGCTGTTATATTTTTGTTAAATTTCTGGAATCAGCTTACATTGATTTAATACATACCCTTACCAAGTTTCAGCAAAATCGTTGGAGCCGAAATGCGGAAGAATTAACGCCATCAAAATTTAGTCCTAAAATTCTCTTAAAATTTTAAATACTTCATGCTCTTTGACAAAACAATCTACGAACCCAAATTCCTGGGAGAAGCCTTCCCAATGCTTGCTAAATCTGAATTAAAAGCCGATTGCAAATCGTGCGAACCGTTAAAAAGTATTCACTAGTTCTGTAAATATCATAAAATGCTCCAAAACCTGCTGAAATCTCCAATGCTGCGTTTTCCGTCATTTTTCGAAAATTATCCTGCAGTTGGGTGTCAAACTCCTTCCACATGAATTTCAAGGTACTGCAATACTTTTACATCAATTGTTTTTTGCTTAGAAGGGCTTGCAATTGGAGAAATAGTTGTTGGGATTATAAGCTACTCCGCATCTGAGCTCAGGCGAAGCTGACAAGCAGTTTTCAGAGTTTTGTTTATGAATACGAAATGAGCACGTGTGGAATTTATTCTAAGAATTCGCACCTTAGTTAGGGGGCGTACGTGATATGCGCGCGTAGTCAGCGTAGTCGTCCCCGCATTTAGAAACATTGCACCCCATGGAAACTTCTAATTGAGCGTACATACTCCCTCCCCTCCTGGGGTAACTAGCGCGCATATTTCGTTCGCCCCCCCTTATAAAGGTGCGAATTCTTAGAATAAATTCCACACGTGCTCATTTCCTATTCATAAACAAAACTCTGAAAACTGCTTGTCAGCTTCGCCTGAGCTCAGATGCGGAGCAGCTTATAAAAAAACAACTATTTCTCCAATTGAAGACGAAGTTCCGGTATAAAAGGAGCCTGGCCCGGCCATTCTCACCTCCAGTCGTCAATCAACCACTGAAGCATAAACAACTGACAAATAACATGCGTCATTACTAAGACCATTGCTAACACAATTTGGAAAAAAAACTTTATGAAAGTTATATCAGAAGTCTTTATGAACTTTTATTTCTTTTTTAGCTTAGGTAAAATCTTGGTTTTATCAGATTTTTGAAGCAAATTATGTTCAAAGGACGCGCAAGTTAACCACGTTTTGTGACTGAAAGACGCGTAAATTTGCATTTCACACCCAAAAGGTGTGAAATGGGGGAGGAGCTAAGCCTTTTATACCGGAACTTCGTGTTTAACGGTTCGCACGATTTGCAATCGGCTTATAATTCAGATTTAGGCCCCGTCCACACGTATCCGGATATTTTTGAAAACGGAGATTTTTTTCTCCGTATTCGAAAACATCCGCGTCCACACGGACCGTATTACAATCGTATTTGCCCGTCCACACGTATACGCGAAAATTTTTCGAATACGCTAGACTTCACATGATGAGCATGCGCAGGCTACTGGCACATGCGCGCTGTGAGAAGCATAAGCCCGCGAAAATCAAAGAGTTTGCCGCCATCTTTGTTTTGACGTCATCGTATTCGAAAACCTTCGTTTTCGACCGTCTACACGAATACGATAAATCTCCGTTTTTAAAAATCTACAGTCTGGAGAGCGTATTCAAAAACCTCCGTATTTGTTGCCGAAAACGCCGTTTACGTGTGGACGGGAGGTGCAAACGAAGAAAAAAATCTCCGTTTTCGAAAATATCCGGATACGTGTGGACGGGGCCTTAGCAAGCACTGGGAACGCTTCTCCCAGAAATTTGTCAAAGAGCATGAAGTATTTAAAATTTTAAGATAATTTTAGGACTAAATTTTGATGGCGTTAATTCTTCCGCATTTCTGCTCCAACGATTTTGCTGAAACTTGGTAAGGGTATGTATTAAGTCAATGTAAGCTGATTCCAGAAATTTAACAAAAATATAACAGCAAAATTTTTCACAGGGTTTTTCACAGTTGTTCAAAAAGTGGGGTTCATTTAAGCCCGATTATCACTAAATATATTTTTTCCCATGAAAATTGAATTCTATCATATTATTGCTAGGTAATAGCTGTAAGTTTTCGCAAAGTTTTAGAAGCATCGCTCTAGAGCCGGAAAAGTTATGAGACAAAGTTTGTTATAGACGAGTGCGCCCGAAATAACAACGGAGCCACCTTAACCCGGTTTACGTAGCAAGTTAAAAGGAACGCAACCTAAATCTTTCACAGAAAGTAAAATATAAATTACCAAAGAAGGCTTCTATTGTAAAGGAAATATAATCAGTAACCACGTTTGACCGAGGCAGAAAAATAATCACTAAGTCGCACTGAAGAACATCCTTGAATTTGCATAACAACCAGATAAAAGAAAGCGTTATTAATCAAAGAGTGTAATGAAAAGTGTCAAAATCACATTCAAGACACTGTGAATAACCCATTAAAATTGATGCCTTAAGGCAAATATCTTTTTTGCGGCAAGTGATTTTTAGCGAATTCAGGTATAGCCAAAACCTCACGCTTTTCATGATTGAACTTACAACATGGCGGGGACGCAAAACAATTTCAATTTTGCAATTTTTCAAGCAGAAATTTACTCTTTGTGATCAGAGATGGTTATTTAATCTCATTAAATATGTGTCGTACTACTGAAAGTGTTATCATGGCCCAGTATGTCATCGCTAGTTTTACTTTATTAAAATCTTGCACTCTGTGTACTTCGCGCCAGAATAAATTTATTTGCGCCGTCGATATCATCGCTGTAGCACATATTCGGCAGTTAGCTGGACTGTTCTTGTACAGTATTTCATTCTTTGAAGTTCTAATCTGGTGATCTTGGCGCGCATTTTAATTAAAGAGAATTCAAATGGCACATTGACGAGAAGGGAAGCTGAATTTGTTCGATTGTCTAGCGATTGTTCTTCAGCTAGTTTAAAAGCAACTTCAACATACCCTAACCACAAATGGATGGTTTAATTTTTTGTTTGCAAAAAAGGGAACTTTTGTTATTTTTAGTATTCATGCGACTCTTACAATCAAGGTATGCATGCATTCTTCATATGCGACGAGAGGATGACGTTTTTTCGCTTTGTAAGCTATACAATCATGTTTTGAATTCGTCACGAAGTGTCCAAGGATATCGTGAATCATTCACTGGCAATCAGTTTGAAGATGTCAGGCCGGGTAAGTCTATTTAATTTTTCTACTCTGCATCTCGCCATAAGGAGGCCGCCTTTTACATGCATAAATTCTACTGTATTTTTTAAGTCAATACACAGCCCCTCGCTATCAAGGCAGAGCCGGCTGCCCGCGTAATAAAAGCCTCAACGTAGAGATTGTTATGAACTTGGACCTCTCTTTGGAAGCAAAGCCACTGTGTCTATTATTATAAAGGAGGGAAGACTCAATTATAGGTATTTTGTTGGTTGTGCAGTTAAGGTAATAAAGAATATTTAGTGCAATTTTGTTCACGCGCGCGTGGTATTGCCCTTGAAAACACGTCATTGCTGAGCCCCAGGCGAGCAGCACACTAATCTTTGGTTTGCCTGTGGTTGCTTGGGTTCCCTGCGCCTTATCTTATGCTGGCAGTCTCGATTTTTGTTTGTCACGATGTTTTAGCAAGCGTACGTCCAGCGGTGTCATCATAACTTAGATGCGCCTGGATCTAGATGCGTCTTTTGCGCTCGCTTCTCTTGCTTTGCTTCTTCCATTTCAAGGTCAGTGTGTTTCTATTTGCAAATCAGGTATCATGCCAAATTCAAACTTATTTTTTGCAGGAAGCATTCATCAAGGTCACGAACGATTTAGTGACATTTCATGGGGAAGACAATGGTCTTTTGAGTTTTTCAACGTTGTTACGTGCTCAGAGTTCGCCGATTGAACAATGGACCGCCTCCACCGTAGATCAGATTCTTACAAAAGCAAATCAACTCTATTTGGATGTTCTTGAAAGTAGATCCATCGCTGACACAGAGACCTTGTCCCTGTATTATCTGCCCAATGTGGCGTGTTGGTCTATTGAGACTAACAATTTAAACGATTTGCCTGTTGGGGCGCAAACACATGATTTATATTCGCTTATGTGGGCTGAAGTGCAAACAAATGATCAGCTTAAGCTTCTCCGGGCGGATATAATAACTGTAGTTATTGTCCGTTGTTTTAGTAAGCAGTACCCGTATCCGACAAGTTAATGTATCAAAAGCCACTTGGCACTTTATTCCACGCACTTGGCAGTACATTTATGTATACCATTATTGTTAATGTTATTGACGTTCGATCCCAAAAAATTGTATTTGTATCCATATTTACAGAGGTGCATCCAGGGGAGGTCAAGACCAATCTTATTTTTCCCCCACCAAAACAAGCCCTGCAGGACCAACAAAAAATATTTTCGACACCGGGATCTCCACTTAATTATCACAACCCACCACCCTCTTTCCTCCAAGTCTGGATCCACCACTGCCCTCAGTACATTTACTGTTCAAAATATTTGCATTTTTGACTTCACAATCACAAAGAACTTATAATGTTATGTAATTCTAAAATGATGGTAATTGACCCAATAAATAAATTTATGAAATTATCAAAATCTGCATGTACATTTACTGTTTCCGTTAAGTTTTACTGCCCAGCATCTACTCGCAGCAATCTTACAATCTGTAACAATACTACAATCTGTAACCTCTAGTTATTACGGAGGTAGACGTCTCTTGTAGAGCAAAGCTGTCTCTGTCTATATGGCTATGAAGGTTTTGTGGACGTGCCCGCGCTGGCCCGCGTACTCTTTATTTTCTAGAGCCCTAGATATTTTGCCCTGAATTTTCTCGGATTTAATTCTTGTGATTCCTAGCCTACTAAAGACCAAAATGAAATGAGTGCGTTTAAACTTAAAATTAGTCTGCTTAAAGTGCGAGATTTTTGACGTAAGAACAAATAAAAATAACCTCTTCCCATGGTAGTCGAGCAGCCGGGTCCGTGAGCGCGCGTAAAGTCCCCTCTTGTGGAAATTACGTCTTTCTCATATCATGACTTAGCCCGAAATGTACAATCTTTCCTTCTTTTGTCACCATAATAATGTTGCCAGGTACCATAAATATGAAATGTTGGCAATTTTATTGCATTTTTATCTCCTGTAAGTTAATGTTTAACTTACAGGAGTTTATGTGGTCTAACATGCATTCTTTATGCATTTTTGTTAGCAAAAAATGCGTTAGATACTATTAATAGACTTTTTAGTGAATTTGTGGGGACATTCCTGTTGCATTTTTGTTAGCACATTACTGTTCTATCTGTCATCAGTCCTAGGTCACTACGGAGTACCATGAGACGCACGCGCGCTAGCTTATTGAGCCATTGTACGCTCGCTTGCGGAGCTGGTGCGTCAGACAGCCAACCTGGCAATAATTCTCAACCTGAGATCACTCACCCTGCTGAAGCAGGTCGGTCTACAAGCCAACCTGGCGAAAACCTAGCGCAAACACTTAATATACGTAAATATGGGCACGATGGCCTCCTTATTAAAAACGATTGCTGAGCGCCAAAACACACGGATCTCCTTGAGGGATCGAACTCTAATGAGGTCGAAGCGCCATCTCAAATCTCTCGAGGCTGACCTCATTGATGATAAAAATATTTGCGCCAAAATAAATCAAAGCTTCGCTAACATAGCGTCCAAATGGTGGGGCATCACCCTTCCCAACGATAAGCTCAAAGCACTACTGGCTAAACACGCCAAACCTGAAAATTGCGCCGACATATCCACCGTAAGAGTCAACCCAGAAATTTGGGATCAAATGAATAATTCTAAGCGCAAAGCCGACCTGTGAGTCATTTTAAAAGCAAGTGATCGATTAGTGAACCAGAAACCGAACACAGATAAAGAAACACTGGCCGCTAATATCGACGCCATTGTCCTAATAGGACACGCTGTCGGGGAGCTTCCCGCTTACGCCGAGAGCAGATTAAACCGGCCCTTAAAGCTGAATTTCATTCGCTTTGCACCCAGGCAAATGAGTCGGCCAGTCGTTCAGATTTGCTATTTGGGGCCGACTTAGCCAAACAAGTGCGCGATGCTAAAGATACGAACAACCTTGGGAAAGCCATAGACGCAGGCAAATCTGGCGCGACACGTTTTTCCCGCCCATACAATTTCCATTATGATAACAAGCACAGGGCACAAAAGAATTTTGGCAAACACTCCAGGCCTGGAGAGAGCAAGTCGTAATTTTAGGGAAGGACCAGAAACAACCACCTCCAAGAACCGAACTGAGAGGACATAATACAATCTCTGAAAAACATTAAAAAATCGGTACGTGACCTAAAGGAATATTTGGAGTCTAGATACACTAAATATAGGGCTGGTTGCATAACCAAGTCCATTACGCCTGGCGGCAGATTACCTCTGATAAGGAAATTCTGACATCTGTCAGAGGTGCAACTCTTGAGTTGGACACGAGGCCATTTAACACTACACGCCCACAATCTATTTTCCCCGGGCTATTTTCTCTGTTGAAGAATGTGCCATTATTGACAATGAAGTAGCAAAACTACTATCTAGAAGTATTATTGAAACAACTGATCGTGATTCTTATGAAGTGTTTTTCCCCATCTTCATTAGATCTAAGAAAGACGGGGGCCACAGACTCATTCTAAATCTCAAGGGACTAAACCAATTTGTCACTGATCACCATTTTTAAAATGGAAACGCTCCATACTAGCGTAGTAAATAGACCTTAAGTAATCAAAGACCTCAAGTATACTTTTAATCACGTATGTTTACTTACATTGATAAGCGTTCATATTTAAAATTCTGAGTATACTTCAAGTGACAGAGCTGTCAATCAAATTACACGCCAAGTATATTCAAGCATGTGCATGAGTGCGGCAAAGATGTTAACATTTATTTTACATCATGCAACCTCGAAAGCTCAAAATTGCTTTTCTTATTTGGCTTTTATTTTTCCTGCTGCAATGACAGCGGGCTTTGCTACTTCACCAAGCTTTTCACTTTCTCGTTGTGGAAGAAGAATTTAGAATTAGACAAAGAAATCGACGCCGGTTTATGTTGACGCTTTTCAGTCAAATGAGTCAAAACACGCAACGAAGAAGAAGAGCTTGGGTTTGGCCACGTCCACAAAACTGGTTCCGTAGTTTGTTGGCAAATCCAGCGCTAAATTTTCTTTGGAAAGAACATTTTAGAGTGACACGCGAAACTCCGTGGTCTAAGTAGTCGTCATCGCGGTCCAACACGCGAAAGTTGGCTCGAAAGTGACTGAAGTCGGGGTTGTCCGTTTTCTTTGTCGTTCGTGAAAGCAAGGCGTCAAGCAAGCAAGCAAGCAAGCAGATCGAAATGATGTGCGTGTCGTACAAGTCTTGCGTGTTCTGATATCCCATCGAAAAACGCATTTGATTGACATTCAATTTCCTGAAATTGTTTTGATAGTGCGTAAGTTCGCGGGTAGCAGAGGAGCCAAATTTGACCTAATACGCGTTCGATCTTTAAGCTTAAAACGCGCGCTGTGTCTTGCGTTATTCGATCTGTTGTTTTCGAGTTTTTCCCCGAGGGGGACCCCAAGCGTAATCGGCGCTTTCCGGAAAGCGTAAGCTTTCCGAGCGAGGCACGAAGTGCCGAGAAGAAAAAGAGACAGTCTCTCTTCTTGCTGCGTAACGATTTTGTGGCGCCCACAGTCAGCAATTTGCGGTTACCCAACGGAAAGCTCCGATTACGCTTGGGGTCCCGCTGGGGCGAAAATCGAGATCGAACGCGTAAAGGTCAAATTTGGCTCCTCTGCTCCCTGTGCGGAAGATTGCAAAAAGGAACTCCAGTGAAAGTACTGCTTCCAAGATACGTGTAGCTTTCATTTGAATGGTAAAACTTCGGGCTCGAAACTTTAGGACATCAAGAAAACTGAAAGTGATAATCGAGGTCAACGGGATGGGTTAACTTATCCACTCTCGCGCGCAGACATCACAACTGTCACGCGCTCGATTTTGGAAGCGATAATATTAAAAAGATAAAATTCTCGTTTCGTAAGAAGATAGCCAAGTAGTGAACAGTTAGGAAGATACAGGTATATTAAAGATTATTGCTCTTTATTTGAAGTGTTTTGAAAGGTTTAAAGAAACTATTTATTTGCCTTTCATGCATGATCAGTTTGCGTTACAATATGTTGCTCCAGGATGCTGGAATTCTCGGCGCATAGTACAGTCAAACCTGTATATAACGGTCACCCTTGGGAATGACCAGGTGATCGTTATATACAGGGTGACCGCTATATCTGGTTTCCTTTAAACTCTACTGGAAGTTAATGAGTAACGTTTTTATGACAATAACAATTAACAGCAACGTCCAAAATACGAAAAAAGGCCCCTTAAATGTGCGTGGTTATAAAAAGTGACAGGCATAGCACAAATCCTGCTCGTCACTAAAAGCATTTTAGCCCAGCTTTAGAATAGGTAGTAATTGCCTGACACATTTTTCTTTTAAGATCAAAATAAAGATATATTAAACAGGCCTGTTGTTCTAAACGTCGTCAATTCTTTGATTTTAGAAAAAATCTCTAGCTGTTGATACGGTTAGGAGGAATTTACGCTTTCCAGAGCCGTTTAAAATACAGTATTTAGTTGTATGCCGTTGTTTGTTTGCTAGCTCTTGGCATATTACATTGGAATTTGTTTTGGCTCACTTTTAAGTAATGATTCGCATAAGAAGGAAAGTGCTAACGGCAATGCACGATGGAATGTCAACTTTTTTCATTGTTACAACTAGTGATCTGATTGGTCTAGACTCAAAGACCGCTAAAATGTTAGGTTTCAAGGTGCATTTTGTTTGATTTTTTAAAGGCTTCATGTAATTTAAGACCCAATCGCAAGACATGCAAGTTTTTAAAGAAATTGTATTTGAGGAACTTCATCAAAGAAGCAAAATTATTCGCTATTGTCTTCTGCTATTTTGATTAGTTAAGCACGAACATTTCCTAAAATTTATCTGACGCAAATGGATATTCTTTATTTTTATACTGAAATATAATTATAAACCATTAGCCCCTCCCCTATTCTTGAAATCAAAGACATTCTGTGTGAGAAAGAGCCAATGCCACAGAACAATGAAGTTTACTGTAGTTCTTATGTGGAGCGTTACTTAAAGTGTTGCAAGATCAGCAGTAGCTGCGTAAGTATAGGAATAAGTCGCTGCTTAGGAACAGTTCATTGCTCGGTCCTTAATGTGGGCGAAGATGAGCGCAAGTCTGCGGTTAGCATAACTTGCGAGATAGTGTTTCTTCATCACGGCTTAAAGAGTCTAAGATCCAAGTCTTTTGCGATAGTCATGGCCTATATTGGAATGATGGCATCTTGCAGATGAGCTGTTGAATAAGGCTTGTCACGTTTCGCTATTAGTTTGATCGTAATCCAATTTGGTGACCGTTATATACAGGTAATAAATATTGAAATTGTGGATTCGGGAAGTCTTAAGGGTGACCGCGTCCGTTATATACAGGTGACCGCTATATACAGGTAAACTTTACAGTAAATATAAGGCACGATGTTTGGGAAGTTGTTCGGTGACCGTTATATACAGGGTGACCGCTATATACAGGGCCGTTATATACAGGTTTGACTGTAGTCGAACAGCCTCCTCCTCTTACAGCTTCCTCTAGCGGACATCCTCAAGGCTGGGGGATGTTCTAACGCTCGAACATTTGCTGAACACTAATAAGTCCATTAGTGGCAACCTCGGACAAACGCTATTGAATCATTTTGACTCCGGTGTTCAGGTTGACTAGCCCTTTTCACCGTTCTTCTTATAATCACCGGAAATGTAATTGTATCTATACATCGTCTAGATATTCTGAGTTGACAACATACTTGTCACGCCATTTTTCGTTTGGTTCTATTAAAGTCCAATTGTTGTTGTTTTATTGGACGTCCTGTTACGTCTCCTATTATGACTTCGTACGTCACTAATATTTGGTACGTTGCATGACCCTGTTGGATCTCACAGGCTTTGAAATCTCATGGTACTCCGTAGTGACTTAGGACTGATGACAGATATAATTTTACAATTAAACGAGACTTACCTGTAAGTTGACGTTTGATTTGAATTCCATCCTGTCATCAGTCCGGAACGAAGGAGTAACATGCCCTCCCTATTGGCCTTTACCCATCCCTTCTCCTTCGTTCCTGTGACCTCCAACAAGCCCTTTCTTTAAATAATGGCTCAATAAGCTACAACCAGTTGCGAAAATGTTGAGACACTTGACCAGGAAAACACTCTTTCTTAGTAAACATCCCATAAAATCACACATCTCAAAGGTTAAACAACTCCCCCCTCCCTCCCCTATTTTCAATGTTGTTCCTCGAAAATTTCAGCATGATCTGCTATTGTGACCAACTTTGAGAAGGGAGAGCGAGGGGTCTGAAACATACGACCTTATAAGTACCCTTGACGTCCAAATTAGGTATAATGTCTCAAGTCTTTTTGCAACTGGTTGTAGCGCGCGTGCTTCTCATGTTACTCCTTCGTTCCGGACTGATGACAGGATAGAATTCAAATCAAACGTCAACTTACAGGTAAGTCTCGTTTAATTGTAAAATTAGATACTATGGTAAGAACACAAGAGTCGAGTAGCATATTTTTTGAAAGCGGTTTAGCGAGCGCATGTTTATGGCCTGACAAAGCGATATATTCCTACGTTGATGATTTAGTTAACTACGATTTTAGAGAACGTTAGAAGAGAGAGCAATTTATTTGGCCGTATTTTATCAAAAATTCAAGCTCTCGTTATTTTGTTTATTCTGAATTAGAGTGATTCATTTGTAGCGCACGTTTGTGGCCTGACAAAGCCATATATTCATAGCTTGATTTAGTGAACTAAGACTTCAGACAACGTTCCAAGAGATAAAAAGCAAGTTATTTGGCTGTATTTTATCAAAAATTCAAGAGTTCTTGAGACATCCTTTTAACCTAAACCGTTTTTCTCAATAAAGGTTAATAAACAGGTCGATTTTAATTAAATGCGTCATAAAAAAGAAAGAAATATTTCCAGAATTTCTATATAAAATAAAGTAGATATTTACAAACAAAAGCAAAAGAAATGTAATTGTGAAATATAGATTTGGGTTATTAGAATTCAGAGTTTTTAAGTTTAGGTATTAGTACAAAACGCGTTTTTAGAGGAAAATATAACAACATATGTTATAATCATGATATTTTTAGAAAATAAGTATTTGATATCAAAGATGAAATCTGAAAACTTAAGGAAAGAAGCAGATGCATTTTGCCTGTTTACACGATCGCTGTTTTGAAAAATGCTCTTGCATTCAGTTAGGTAACATTCCTACTGTTTAATTCTCTTCTGCATAGCAATGATTTCTGCGGCCTACGATTATGGCAGTTTTCATGTTTTAAGGGAACATGAGTTTCACCAATAAACTTATTGTTCGCTGTGGCATGTACGTCATTATAGGTCATTCCCTGTTTTAGTAACAATGCACGTTCACTAGCCGGGTTCTCATGTTTCATGAACTTTGTAATGAAACGTTTATTTATATGTATTTACTGCTGGCATATTAGCAGCATGAAATTCGGTGGGATTCTTTCTGGCTTTGTCTGGATGGGAAATTTGGAAAAGGTATGAATATTCCCTTTATAATTATTATGTCAGATCAACTTGCAATTCCAGTACTAGGCCTTTGGAAATCGATCGGTCCGGTAGAGATGAATCATCATTCGTGCGCTTGAATTGGCTAACATCCTTTACGATGTGTGCTTAATATTTCCCAATCAGTTGTAAAAATGAACTGATATTGTTTATAGCATTACGTTCCAAAGAAAGGGAAGAGAGAGTTTAAGGTAAGTAGTAGCATTGTTGCTGTACAGTGTGGAATCCATCTTACAACGGGACCGGTGCTTGAAAGTGTCAGAAAGAATTTCACAAACGCTGTATGTACATGTGAATAAAAAAGTTTTATTTTATCAAGCGACAATAAGTGTGTAATCAGTAGAAAACTTCTTCTGATTCTTGTACAGTGTATATTTCAGGATTACATGTACTGATTTTGCCGGTTGGTCTTTAATCTTGGTATGTAATTTTTGTTCATTTTAAGGCTCAAACATTTAGGTTTCAGTGACTTTTTAAGGCCTCATTTTGGTTCATTTTGGTCTGTTTGTTTTGGGCTACGGGGCCTAGTTTTCCTTATGGATGGTTTAATATATCTGGTATTCCGTCGAACTGTGAAATAGCTTATTTCGCTTCACGATCCATTTATATACAGTAGTATAAAATGAGACAGGCAAAAGTCGTAAAAAGTATTCTTAAAAACGCCTTTAGAATAGCTTTCTAAAGTAGGTATACATTAGATCACCCTAGGAATATATGACATGTTGCTCGATAATATTGGTCCTTGATAATTTCAGCAGGCTTTCATGTTGACAAAGAACTGATTAGAATTATTTTATCTGTCTATTATCCATGCCTTCATTGTAATAGCTCTCCTGATGTATATTAGGGTTTCTTTAATTTCGCTTAGACTCGTTTGTTAGATCGGCTGAAGTTTTTATTCTGATCGTTGTGAAAATATTACCGAGAATCAGAAAATTTATTAGGCCGTGATTTAGTGTCTATTTTAATAGACTTAAATAGTCTAGGGCGTGCAAGACTTGCGAGAAAGTGTTTCTTCACGGATGTAGTCTAAGATCCAAGAATGAAAATGTTGTGCATGTCTTTATTGGAAACAATACTTCTTGAGGTTAATTATTCTTTTGTGGAGTAGTGTCTTGTGTCTTGTGCTTGACAGAACCTTCGCAGAATGTCGCCTGACCTGAACAACAGGCATTGACATTCAGTTAAATTCACTTTAATTTGCAATGTCTTTTTTTTTCTCTACTGCGTCTCGGTAATTATTTTCGTCTGGCCTGGTGTCGTAGAATTTAAAACATGTTTCAAAATCGCACAACATTTTTCTAAACTAAAGGATAAGGTTTGCTCTGTGACTATACAGTACATCACAAAAGGAAAGATCACATAGCTTGTATATAACACTGAAATTTATTGATTACTTAAATTAATGGCTTAAAATTATTAGCTTAAATAGAAACTTAAAAAAAACTTCTACAATGTCAATTTAATATTTCGACAATAAATTATTTTTGTTGAAGATATTGCATGTTACACATAATTAAAACAACCCAGGTTTAGATAAAAATCACTAACGGAAATGGTCTCTCGGACAGGAACCACCATTTACTAAAAAGACTGGTGGTCTCTTTGTGTACCCCCTCTCGCTCCACCTAAAAAGATGGTGTCTTGTTCCCATAGCCCCCGTTCTATCAGGAGTAGAAACTGAGAGAAAGATAAAAATATTCCTGTGCCGTTTTACTAGCAATGCAAGCTTCATGCCGACAGAATATTAAACTGTCATCTCTGATTTTTAGGCCAAAAAAAGGCGTCCATTACACTCATTAGATAGGTGGTATGCTGTGGTATACCCTATCCCTACACAGGCTGGGTCCTCGTCGAGTATACTTGCTATGATCACTTCCCTAAGAGCCTCCATCTGTAAAGTGATGCTGGCATTTTTGCTGCAGCAAATGACAATTGAAAGCTAGTAAATAATGTTATAAATGATAACAGTTATAGAAAACTTGCTCAATCTCTGAGCTGGACAACAAATCGAGATTTTGTTACCATGTACATGTGTTACACTCTGTTAAAAATGACGAGAACGCCATTGTTGTATAAGTGGTGGTGCATGTCTAGGGAAGAACTGAAACAGTAACAACAATATTCCGACATAATATGACAGCACTGCATGACGGGAAAAAAAACTTACAGGAGATAGCCCAAAGGGCACTTTGATGTTTTGTGTGGTTACAGACTGGTGGCCAACTTAATAACATTTTGTATGTCCAACTGCGCTTGAAATACCTAAAGACATTGAAGACATTGTAGAGCAAGCACTTCTTCTGAAAACGCTGCCTTGAAATGAACACTGCAAAGAACCTGATTTTAAATAGAGTAACCTTCCAGTGTCTGTCGTGGCCTCTCGTGACCTCTCGATTCGTCGGTAGATTTTTTGGTTTCAACGTGCTTCCGTTCGGCATTGTCGCCTGCGCCCAATGTTTTCACCAAATCAGTTATTCTGTCCACTTGTAAGGCATTTTAGAGCTCCAGGTTTTCGTTTTGTTTTGCATTTGAATGACGGAGCGGATTTGAGAGTAATTTGCCTTCTGCTAGCTTCGCTGTAGAGACTCTCTCTTTCTTGCATTTTTTATTTTTATATTCATTTCTTAAAGTTTTAACTTTTTAACTTTTTAACTGTTTTAAATGTTTAGCTTTCACTATAAAGGCATTAAGGCATTTAATTTTAATATATCTGTAATTTATTTCATGTAGGACCCCACTGAAAACCACATTTGCGACGTGGGCTTCCTGTTAGAATATCTTTGTTATTGTTATTATTTGTTAATATCCTTTCTGATATCTTAGTTTTCTATTGCTAATATAGTATTTTTCATGAGATGCAGCAAAAAGCTTGGTGATAAAATGCTTTCGGAATTGTACATAATGGCAACAAATCTATCGGGGTTTCTTAATTTGAAAGAACGAAAAGCTTGCCTTGAAAAGGAAAGAGAGATAAAAACGTAGAAGAAACCGTTGTTGACAGCTTGCTTCAATGTTTGAAGGGAACTGTTTAAAAATCAAATACAATTAATCTTTATTAAAATAATTAACCGTTCTTTCAACTCATTATTTTGAATGGTCCATCTTACGGTACATTAAGTGACCAGAAAACAAAAATGTCTTAGTTACAGGGTAATCAAGTTTTTCTAGCGCCGAGTTTAAAAACTGGAAGCTACCAAAGTATATTTTAAAATAATGACCAGGCAGTCTGTCTCCAGAACATCACTATAACATTTGACAATCATGTGACAATCATGTGACAAAAGACACCGAAAGTAACATTGTTCGTTAAATCTGATCGCTGGCTGTTATTTAGCTTTATTTTAAAATCGTTTTTCTTGAAAATCGTCTCTTATAAGTACATACGCCTATGATTTTAGTAATCATTGGTTACTTTACTAAATCAATTCTGTGAACAAATAGAAGATAGAAAACAGACAAAACACAACCACAGTAGAACTTAATCGTTTGGAGGCAGTTGATCTTTTGGAGGAAGTTGATCTTTTGGAGGCAGTTGTAGATTTAACGGACAAGGAATCCGCAAGACACTCATCATACTCATCGAAATCAATTTTTGTGATGCCACAAATTTGTGCAGTTTTGCACTCTCCATCGCATACTTCTCCTCCAGCGCTTACAGAGTTATACAGATAATACTTTTCAAAGAGGGAGCTCTCCTGAGACTCAAACCTCTGCACCAAAGAGTGAAGTGACTGTGGGCTCACATCTGGAATGTTAAACGATTCGGTTGCTTTGTATTCTATCATCCATTCTGGTTTGTTTATCAGGTTGGCTTGCGTCAGGTTTGTGAAGTATTGCCAAACATCCTGTTGACCAAACAATGCGGGACTAAAAATTGTGAATTATCCAATTTCCAGAGTCAATTATGCAGATTCTAATTATGTATTATGAGTCAATTATGTAGTTCTAACGTTTGTCAACAAAATCCTACGGTGTGACCAGACTATATCAGTGTAAACTTGTGGCGAATTCAATCAAACTAATCTTACAAACGATATTAAAACACTTGCATGAAATGAAAAATCTCGTCAAGAACAAAGCTGATTTTTTGAGCATTGGACACCACACTGTCGGACCATCAGAAATCAAGATCAGCTCAATAGGTCATTTGCACGATGGTGACATTTAACTACAACTACCAGAATTCATTTCCTTTTTCCTTTTTTTATTTCAATTTTGTAATCCCAGTACGGTTTAAATAACAATAGCCCTAATTTCCACTGCAAAACAAAAAACTGAAGGATTCTGGTATAGTTGTAGTCATATGACGTCATCGTGCGAATGGTATATTGAATCCGTTTTAATCTTGTGCAGTTTAAGCCTTCTATACAGACGTCTAAAGTTATGTCTGACTCTTTAAGCCTTTATCCTAAGAGTTTCAAAAATCAAAATTTAATAAAAATCCCAAATTTCATCTTGCAAAATATTGAAAAACAAATGGTACCATACAAAAGAACTGCTGAAGAGGTTTCGTTTGAATGGTTACACCATATATAGGATTTCGAATACAAACAACTAAGTTAGAACAACACTACACTACATGTCTCCATAACTGACTCTTAGTGTGAACCGAGGTGCATTACTGGATGATGAAAACAGCAGTCAATCGGCGCTCCTTTAAAATCAAAGAAAGCTCTGAAAAAATGATCAATGGAAAAAAAATAATAGGACAATAATTTACCAACCCATGGTTCTCACCTTGACTTGCGCAGTGGTTCTATCATACTTGTAGAGACGGATGCCGGGATTATTGTAACCTACGGTCGGGAGTACTGTCTTCCAAGGGGTTACCGCTGGACACAAGAATAGGGAACTACGGGGAACGCCTGCAGAAAAAAGAGCAAAAGTCAAATGAAAAAGCACAAAGTTTTCTTTCACGTTAAATGTGGTTTTCACGTTAATTACATGTTAATTTTGCGCAGTGCGATGCATTTTTCTGAGACCACGCCCTTCCTCTTTTTATTTCATCTAACATTTTACCCTTAGAAATACTTTACTTCGAAACAGTTTCTGAGTTTATTCATGATGTTGCCAGTGACTCTGTACCCTCAAACTTTCCTGATCTCTTCACTCACTCCAATCAAATACACTCATACCATACCAGGTTTTCTTCATCTCATAATTTGTTTGCAACACCTTCAATATTAAACTCAATGAGAGACTCTAATTTAAGATTCTTGCCAAAATTGTGGAACTTTCTAATTTAGCACTCCACTCGGGAACTCTCTCGGAAGAAATTTAAAAATAAAATTCATAGCACATGCGTCACTGTTCTTCACCTGTGGCCATTGTTTCCCAATATTTACATAAACAATCCTCATTTTCCTTCATGCACATTTGAAGATGTATTTCTTAATCTTAAAAATGCACCTTCGCTTAGGTCCTATTTGAAAATTACTCGTAGACGTGGCTTTACCAGCAATAAGCTTATTTCACTCGAAAAATGAATCTATGAATGATCAAAGGCTCCTAAGAGCCAACCCGTGAATAAGAAATGCTAACTCGTAACGCAATATTGCGGTACGCTTATGTTTTCACACTGACACGGTTCAATATTTTTTTAAAAATTAAATGTAAGGATTTTTGAACGCAAAAAGAAAAATACGGTACATCACTTTCATAATGTTCAGTCTGAAGAAGACAGAAAAAAAAGGACGGCACGAGGGAGACTCGAACCTGGGGCCTATCGGCTGTCATTCCGCGCTTTACAACATTCGGCCACCGTGATCATTGACTTGGAACAGGATAAATTTAATTAATTCAAGGTAACATAGATACGCTTCAAAACACGTTTCTCAGCTGAAAAATACTTTTAGATCGATTTTAACGTTGCATTAAAGACTCCAAATGCGAAACAACTTTAAGCTTACTGTTGTTTATATTCGTTTACAACAATTTAGTTGTTGTTATCGCTGGATTTACGTTATTCTTGTTAAAAAACGCATTCGAAACAAACATTACGTCACTGAGTTTACAGCTGATGGAAGGAGTGAGTGAGCGAGTGAGCGAATGCTCATTTGCATATCTGTCTCCGTTACCGATAACCCGTTCATTACGCATGCGCATATTCACCGTTTAAAAAAACGGTGACATCGCGTTAAAAGACAAAACCAGCCTCACAATTCTAGGTTGAACAATCCGTTGGAGTGTTTATCGATTTGATCATGAATAACATCGATCATGGAGACGCCAGCGTTGACGCACCGGCTGTGTTACATGTACAAGGGCAGCTCGAACACATTAGGAGCAAAATAACTGTTACGATTGAATCCACGGTTTTGATAGCCATTAATGTAGTCGCAGTGGTGGGAAATGCCATCCTTTGCTTTATCGTTTATCGCAACTCCGGGCTCCATACTCCCACCAGCATGCTTATCGTCACCCTCGCCTGTGCAGACCTGCGTACCGCTGCGACTGTTATGCCGTTAACAATCGACGCCGTGATCCACAGCAAGAGACGTTTCAGCGACACGGTTTGTAAAACGCATGCTTTTGCGATGGCCATTCTAGCGCAAGTGTCCATCTACCTCGTGGCTTTGACGGCCTTCAATCGGTAGGCGTGCGTCAAGAGAAGAAGCCTATACAGGACAATATTCACCAAGCAGCGCACTTTGTTTATAATCGCCGCTGTTTTGGGTTATCGCGCTCTTTATCAATGCAGATACCACGCAGCTCTTTACAACCCCTAATTTCATTGGACCTGGAGTTCACGCAGCTCTATTGTTTTTAGGGCGAGGTTCCATTGTTGTGTTGTTTGTTCAATTGTTTTCTCAGCAAATCAGAGAAGACCTTGTAAGAGCTGCGTACTGCCCCTATCAATGGCCTTCCCAATATCCTGTCTCTGGTGACTTCTTCTTTTGCCCAGGGTACCTCTTGTGCTGGAGGCAAATGATGAAACCAGCTGCAATCTACTTTTATAACACCTGGCTCTATGGCTCCTGCACAATTTCGTACGTGGTAACCGTTGTCTACTACTGGAAGGTGTTCCGCGTCGTGGAGCAGCACAACGCGGCCGTGGCTCCGAATCTGAACAACTCCAACCACAACAGACAAGCTGGTAGTCATGCTGAAGAGGTGTCCGTTGCCAAAGCAGTGGCGGCCATTATTTTGTCATTCACTCTTTGCTGGATCCCGGCAGAAGTGATGGACACCATGGATAAAATCAACCCGCTTCTTCTTCCTGGACAGGTGAGACTGAAATCGTATGCCTTTTTAGGAAAACAAACTTTATCATGAAAAGCGAACCTTACTACCGTTTTCTGCTTTAATATGGAATTTTATTGTAAAAAAAGATTGAAACGTTTGTCGTCTTGCCCTGTTTACGAAATATGGTCTCAGTGGCACACTTTACAAAGGACATCAAAAGAAATGTTAGTTAAATTTCCATTTTATGTTATTGTTAATAGGCCATTTGCACGATGACGTCATTTGACTACTACTACCACAATTCATTTCGTTTTTCCTTTCTTATTTAAATTTTGTAATCCCAGTGCGGTTTAAATAACAATAGCCCTAATTTGCACTACAAAACAAAAAACTGAAGGATTCTGGTAGTTGTAGTCAAATGACGTCATCTTACAAATGGCCTATTGTGGAAAATTCAAGTTCCATGGGCGATCTTGAAGCTGGAGAAGCTATAAATTCATAAATATTGTTGTATTGTTCTGTTCTGTTTCAGTTTCTGAATTTCCGCTCAATTGTATTGTTGTTATTAAAAGTCAAACATTGGCTTAGGCGTTTATTTAAACGCTTATTGCTCTGCTTTTTAATAACACGCGAACTCCCAGTAATATATCAAATATGAGACACAGTGTTTCATCACAAGATCAAACACTGAGAAGAGAGTTGAAATACGACGCGCAGCGGGGTATTTTTGACGAACTTCGAGGTGTTTGATCTTGTGATGAAATGTGTCGAATGGTTGACATAACTTCTCAAACAAAATGATTTTAGAAGGATAAATTAAGGATGCAAAATGAGGAGTGTTTCATCTGATTTCCAAACACTCATTAAACATTAATTTCCTTTGCATTTTTTTCATGTCGAATTATTAATGAGTTTGAGAAGCGAAGTTCAAACTTCAACCAACAGCTTTACGCAGAATGGTCAAAGGTCATGTTTGTGGTTTGTGATTGGTTGATTTCCGTCCATTTTGTCAGTTTCTGTTTTCAGGAATGTTTGCCGTCATGGTCAGTTATGATTGACAGCAACGTAAAATGTAAACCTTAGTTGAACTTTGAACTTGAGAGTTGGAATGTTATTGAAAGGCGCAGTAAGCAATTTGCAGACAAACGTAATAATTCAGTACTCAGGGCCGGGTTGTTCAAAGCGCGGTTAAGCTAACCCAATGTTAGCATCAATTTTGATTCCAGTTAAATAATTAATCAATGAAGATTTTTCCAAAGTATATTTGCCCTTTAGTTTCATTTCTCACTTGTCTTCGTATGTAACTTATAATTAGCTTTTGAAAACACTTCTAACAAGAGAAATTCAATCCTCGGTTAAGTTTTAATCCTGGATTAGCGTTAACCGGGTTTCATACAACCGGGCCTAGGTCAGTACCCAACAAATGCTTTCGGTGAAATAATATAAGCTGTTTGGAAGACCTTAGTCATCTCATCTTATCATTAGCGAAAAATTAACGCATTTTGTTTTCGGAGGGATAAAAAAAAAACGCGTTTTGGCTTCGAAACAAGGTGACCTAATATAAGCTGTTTGGAAGACCTTATCATCTCATCTTATCATTAGCGAAAAATTAACGCCTTTTGTTTTCGGAGGGATAAAAAAAACCGCGTTTTGGCTTCCAAATAAGATGACCTAATATAAGCTGTTTGGAATACCTTAATCATATCATGTTATCATTAGCGAAAAAATTAACGCCTTTTGTTTTCGGAGGGATAAAAAAAGACGCGTTTTGGCTTCGAAATAAGGTAACCTAATATAAGCTGTTTGGAAGGCCTTAGTCATCTCATCTTATCATTAGCGAAAAATTAACGCCTTTTGTTTTCGGAGGGATAAAAAAAAACGCGTTTTGGCTTCGAAATAAAGCTGTTTGGAATACCTTAAACATATCATCTTATCATTCGCGAAAAATTAACGTCTTTTGTTTTCGGAGGGATTAAAAAAACCGCGTTTTGGCTCCGAAATAAGGTGACCTAATATAAGCTGTTTGGAAGACCTTAGTCATATCATGTTATCATTAGCGAAAAATTATAACGCCTTTTGTTTTCGGAGGGATAAAAAAAAACGCGTTTTGGCTTCGAAATAAGGTGACCTAATATAAGCTGTTTGGAAGACCTTATCATCTCATCTTATCATTAGCGAAAAATTAACGCCTTTTGTTTTCGGAGGGATAAAAAAAACGCGTTTTGGCTTCGAAATAAGGTGACCTAATATAAGCTGTTTGGAAGACCTTAGTCATATCATCTTATCATTAGCGAAAAATTAACGCCTTTTGATTTCGGAGGGATAAAAGAAAAACCGCGTTTTGGCTTCGAAATAAGGTGACCTAAGATTTTAGGAAAGGAGAAAGCGGGTAGTAATTTCGGCGAAGATAACATTTCTTTCTCTAAAACTTCAGCTAAAAAGAACCGAAACTATCAAACTGTATTAGCTACATGGTTTAGGGACGCGTCACTTTCTTATAACCTTTTCTGTATGTAAGGTGAAAATGAGCGATAATATACGCTCACCCAAATCGCCTTACAAAGTTTATCCCCCCACCGGCTCCCTAACAATGTTGAAGTCCATAAAGTGTAGAACATGTGTGAGACGTTTTTTTACTCATCACTCTCAACGTTATTCGGGGGATGGGGTGGGGGAAAGTACATTTTATTCATGTTGTAATGGAAAAATGCATTCTGCATGTCATTCTGACCACCATTGTAGTTTTCTTTATGGGGCAATACGCAGCTCTTACAAGGTTTTCGCTGTTTTGCTGAGAAAACAATAGAACAAACAACACAACAATGTTCCCTAGCCCTGAAAACAATAGAGCTGCGTGATACCCAGGTCCAATGAAATTAGAGGTTGTTAAAAGCTGCATGGTATGTCCTTTAAAGGCACTAAAATGATATGAAAAACGGTGCAACGCCATTTCAAGCGTTTTCCCCAATATCCCAGGGGGAGTTTAATCTTTTAAAGGCACTAAAATGATATGAAAAACAGTACGCCATTCCAAGTGTTTTCCCCGATATCCCAAGGGTTATAATATCCTTTAACGGCACTAAAATGATACGAAAAACAGTACAACGCCATTCCAAGTGTTTTCCCCGATATCCCAGGGGTAGTTTCCTTTAAAGGCACTAAAATGACACGAAAAACAGTACAACGCCATTTCAAGCATTTTCCCCGATATCCCAGGGGCAGTTTAATCTTTTAAAGGCACTAAAATGATATGAAAAACAGTACGCCATTCCAAGTGTTTTCCCCGATATCCCAAGGGTTATAATATCCTTTAACGGCACTAAAATGATACGAAAAACAGTACAACGCCATTCCAAGTGTTTTCCCCGATATCCCAGGGGTAGTTTCCTTTAAAGACACTAAAATGATATGAAAAACAGTACAACGCCATTCCAAGCGTTTAACTAAACATTCTTTGTTGGGTTCCCTGTAAAGGCACTAAAATGATATGGAAAAACAGTACAACGCCATTCCAGGCGTTTTCCTAAACATTCCTTGTTGGGTTCCCTGTAAAGGCACTAAAATGATATAAAAAAAAACAGTACAACGCCATTCCAAGCGTTGAACTAAACATTCCTTGCTGGGTTCCCTGTAAAGGCACTAAAATTATATGGAAAAACAGTACAACGCCATTCCAAGCGTTTTCCTAAACATTCCTCATTGGGTTCCCTGTAAAGGCACTGAAATGATATGGAAAAACAGTACAACGCCATTCCAAGCGTTTTCCTAAACATTCCTTGTTGGGTTCCCTGTAAAAGCACTAAAATGATATGGAAAAACAGTACAACGCCATTCCAAGCTTTTTCCTAAACATTCCTTGTTGGGTTCCCTGTAAAGGCACTAAAATGATATGGAAAAACAGTACAACGCCATTCCAAGCGTTTAACTAAACATTTCTTGTTGGGTTCCCTGTAAAGGCACTAAAATGATATGGAAAACAGTACAACACCATTCCAAGCGTTTAACTAAACATTCTTTGTTGGGTTCCCTGTAAAGGCACTAAAAAGATATGGAAAAACAGTACAACGCCATTCCAAGCGCTTGACTAAACATTCCTTGTTGGGTTTCCTGTAAAGGCACTAAAATGATATGGAAAAACAGTACAACGCCATTCCAAGCGTTTTCCTAAACATTCCTCATTGGGTTCCCTGTAAAGGCACTAAAATGATACGGAGAAACAGTACAACGCCATTCCAAGCGTTTTCCCCGATATCCCAGGAGCAGTTTAATCTTTTAAAGGCACTAAAATGATATGAAAAACAGTACGCCATTCCAAGTGTTTTCCCCGATATCCCAGGGGTAGTTTCCTTTAAAGGCACTAAAATGATATGGAGAAACAGTACAACGCCATTCCAAGCGTTTAACTAAACATTCTTCATTGTATGTTTCTGATTATTGTGAAACTAAAATGATAAAAAAACAGTTTTTCTGTTTCGTCTTCCTTGTCCCAGGTGTTCCTTTTTGCTACTTGTATGTGGTTCCGATCATCAGCAGTGCCATCAACCCGGTCATTTATGAGGTCATGAATAGTACCTTCCGAGTTGAGTACAAGAAATTATTGTATACCTTTACTTCAAGAAATTCTATTGGTGTCTCGAGTGACAGATCGCCTACTGTCGCGGGTCACGAGATGTCAGCTTTATGACTCAGCAATAGAAGGAAAATAATACAGTACCATTAAAGTTCCTGGATTGTGACGCCTGTTTATCCCTAAAAGGGGCACCCGTTCCGTAATTGAAACAGCCTATGGAAAAACAATTTAAACCTTGAGCTCTCACGAATACTTTCTGTTTTCAAACGAGCGATAAAAAAACGTAAGTTGAGTTTTTAATGTCATTCAGGCGAATTGTTGCAAAATGTGTAAGCAAGGCACTTGATGTGGTTTTGACTTCAAACTAAACAGTCTTCTTTTTTATGAAAACACTATTCAGCGAATTCAATTCGTGAGCGGACCGAACAGCCAAATTTAGAGTGCTCAGGATCGCCGAGGACCAGTTGCATTATTAAACAGGTTAGCCCTCAGCGACTGGGGTGTCTTAAATGGGTACACTGATGTACCAAAACGTCGAATACAGCATCCAGAGATATCCTAGTATTTTTAATAATCATACTGACGTAAACAAATCATTTACAAAGAACAGAGTTAAACACCCATGTTGAAGGCGTATTTGACTTGTTCCCAAAGATTTTAAGGATTTCTTAGGTATACTTAGGGCTCCATAGGTATAACTTTTAAAGACGGAATGTTGTCAAGTCTACATACATAGTTCTCTGAAGGCACAATTACAATTACAATTTACAATTAATTCGTCCATACCACAGGTGTCCAGGATCACCAATAGACCACTTAGTGGCAAAATATAGGGATTTGTATGGTGGTATGGATTAGTAAACAAAAGAAAAATGACATTAAACAGCCATTAAAGTTTACATACCGCATCAAATGTTGTCCTTGACTGTCGTGGGGCATCTAAGCCGCATCTTCAGCCAGTTTTTTTTAAATTCAGTTTTCTCCTATCTAAAATAACCCCCGAGGGTGATCACAATGGATAAGGGTCAGCAGACAAAATCAAACCAAAAATCGGTCTTAAATCCCAATCGCTCTAAAGACTTTTAATAAAGCCACCATAAAGGACAGCCAGCAGTCTAACTTGAGCGTAGATCGAAGACGAAACTTTCATGACAGTGAGGTTTAAATCCGCAATTTTTTTTCCAGTGCTTCGGCGGAATACAAAAATACAGTCATATAATTTGAATTTGTATTTCCAGCTAAACCTGTTTCGTAAAAATCGGACACCACTGCTGTAATGACAGCCGAACATCCTCCCCGACGGGATATTTTAGTACCATCACCTTGACAACTGTGGAGTAATCAAAGCGCTCGTTGTTGATGTAAGGCGAGGTTCCACAGCAAAGGCGTCAACAACAACTTACAGTTCTTTTCAGAACTACACTATCCTAGTCGACCACAATCGTTTAAAAATCAACTTTAAATATATTTCGTCCACCAAAGTAAATAACTTATTTTAGCGCACTGATAATAAAGGCATAGAAACTTGAGTTGTACGCCCTGATTGTATGCATTTTCCCGGTTGTATAGCCAGGTCGTGTTATTATGCGCGACCTGTTCAGGCAATTCGAGTAGATTGCTTATACGCGGGGACTCTAAGAACAGTTTCGGACTAAACTAAAGAAGGAAAATACCACAAAGGTAAAACTATTCGGAAATATAAATTAGGAAGCAAAAAGGCAACTTGATTTGTTTTCGTTAATTTTTATTCCATTGACACAAAAACGGCAATACATTACATAATTACAATACTTGACACCTTATGCCTACACAACTAAAACCGACATGAAAATCAGCCAATCATCCATCCATCAATCAGTCAATTAATCAATCAGTTAATCAATTAGTCAGTCACTCAATTAAACAATCTCAGTCAACTGCTCAATCAATCGATAAGGAAAGTTAAAAAGGAAAGACAGAACGAAAAAAAGGTTGAAATAAAAGAATGATCAAAAGGACGGACGAATAAAAGCTAAATGATCACTTTATAAAGCTCGCCCTCCCACCTTTGGCCTTTTCCTACACAATCGAGACAAAAAAATGACAGTATTACCAAACATTCTTCAAACATGTAAGCTTTGGGGAAAATACCATTGCATGTATTGTTCCATTATCGAACATGCTTACTTGCACTCAAGTAATAAACTGCAATGAAACACGAATGACACTTTTTGATCAAAACGGGGTTAGTTATGTGCTCTTATTCTGAAATTTAATAAGCCTCCCCGGCCCCTCCCTCTATTGATTTCCCTCATCTAAAATCAACCAATCAATCAATTTATCAATCAATCAATCAATCAATCAATCAATCAATCAAACAATCAATCAATCAATCAATCAAGAAATAAAAGGCTTAGTAAAGAATTAACGACACAGTAGAATATAGAGTGGAGTAGAGTGGAAAATAGTAAACATAAAAAAATTAAATTAACGGACGCTAACTTTGTAGTGTTCTTTTTCTATGCGGCATTTGCACGACCAAACATCTCCTGACCGTCGTCAGTGTTACTATTAGAAGGCGAGATTCCGACAGAACTGAAGGCGGTGATGAAAGAAAATATTTGCTTGTACTCGGATCGGAGGGTATTATTCATGACGCCATAAATGATTGGGTTTATGGCACTACTGATGTACCACAGGCAGGTGGCAAAGAGGAAAACCTGGGAAGAGAATAAAAAATAAATAAATAAATAAATAAAATAAGCCGTTCATTTGACGTAGATAAAGGCCGCGAATGAAATCACACGGTGTACCCAACACATCAACGCTACGGAGCAGTACTCTGCAAGCCAACTCTTCTGGAAATACAAATTCCTGCAGCGATACAGTTAAAGTTAAAAATTTCGAGCATGAACAAGAAGAATAAACTCCCCCCCTCAAAAGTCTAATGGTTCGCCCTAAAGAGCTAACATAGCGCCTGGGACAAGCTTACAAATATAAGGAAGTATTGCTAGTCTGTGGGCTAGGCAGCCATGCACACACTGCGACGTGAAAATGAATAAGAGCCTGGTCATGTACGCACGCCTCACGCCTCACACCGCACACAAGCCATGCCATGACCATCCAAAACGAATTGCGTGTACATAGAAACGTCAAATGGTCGAAAGTTTCTACCATGGTTTATTTAATTGGTCACACATGTTCTGCTGTTGATTCGCTTCCAAAGAACTAACAATCTTTCAATTCTACTCACCTGTCGAGGAAGAAGAAGCGGGTTGATTTTATCCATGGTGTCCATCACTTCTGCCGGGATCCAGCAAAGAGTGAATGACAAAACGATGGCTGCCACTGCTTTGGCCACGGACACCTCTTCAGCATGGTTAACGGCTTGGCTGTTGTGGCTGGAGTTGTTCAGATTGGGAGCCACGGCCGCGTTGTGCTGCTCCACGGCGCGGAACACCTTCCAGTAGCAGATAACGATCACCACGTACGAGATTGTGAAGGATCCATAGAGCCAAGTGTTAAAAGAGTAGATGGCAGCTGGTTTCATCATTCGCCTCCAGCACAAGAGGTACCCTGGGCAAAAGAAGAAGTCATCCAGAGACAGGATATTGGGAAGGCCATTGATAAACAGCGCTATAGCCCACACGGCGACGATTAGGAGCAAAGTGCGCTTCTTGGTGAAGATTTTCCTGTAGAGACTACGTCTCTTGACACACGCGTACCGATTGAAGGCCGTCAAAGCCATGAGGTAGATAGACACTTGCGCTAGAACGGCCATCGCAAAAGCGTGCGCTTTGCAGACTGTGTCGTTGAAGCGCCTCTTGCTGTGGATCACGGCGTCGATTGTTAGCGGCATCACGGTAGTAGCGGTTAACATGTCTGTGAAGGCGAGTGCAACGATCAGCAAGGTGGTGGGAGTATGAAGTCTGGGATTGCGATAAACGATTAAGCAAAGGATTGCATTTCCCACCAGAGCGGCCAAATCAATGGCTATCAGAACCGTGGATTCGATCGCAATGGTAACTTTACTCCTGGCTTCAAGTTGCTCTTGTAACACAGCAAGTGCATCTACGCTGGCGTCCCCAGGATCGATGTTATTCATGGTTCAAGCAAGAAAAACGTCTCATAACAAATATGGTCTTGTAAAACGGCTTTTCTGTGTAAGAAGATAGATGAATGCTCGCCTTAAATTGAGCGATACCAATAAGTGATGCCACCGACATTGTTTTACTATTCAAAGAAGTACAATAGATGATTTTGCACCATTAATTTATACTTCCCTGATGCTTCCTTTTCTTATTCATCCTAAAACAGGAATGACGCAGAATAACCCCTCATCCCTGAGCCAAAGACAGTAAAGTAAACACCTCTAATTGTCGTATTCTTAGGGAAATGAGTTATAATGGTGAAATATTTTTAAATAGACATAAATGTAATTACATTTTGTACGCTACTTAAGGGGAAAATTTAGTCGTATCGCTTATTGATGAAATGGTAAATGCAGCATTAGCGGTACAAGACAGTTAACGCGGATTCAAAGCGACTCGTAAGCCGCTAACTTTGAGTTTTAAAGGTGGCTGTCATGTTTGGTTGGCTTTGTTAAATCCATTTCGATTCGATCCATTTGTCCACTTTAGTTGTTACACCTGTTCGTCAAATAAAGACAGTAATCTGTGTAACCAGATATAATATTTTAAATATTGAACTTTTATTTCTTTGCATGCAATTTCAACTCATTCACTCATCGAGCCAGTAATATAGTTTTTATTTTCAGTTTTCGGTTCTAACTTTTGAGTCTGCGGGTGAAATCCTAATTATAAGGTGTGACCATTCAAATGAAAGCTATTCAGCAGTACTTTCCTGTGGTACTGTTTATTATGCTGTGCAAGGCGGTTCTAACTTTTGAGTCTGCGGGTGAAATCCTAATTATAAGGTGTGACCATTCAAATGAAAGCAACCGGGCAGTACTTTCCTGTGCTGTTGTTTATTATGCTGCACAAGGTGTTTCTAAGCTTTGAGTCTGTGATGAAACACTTAAGTTTGACCATTGAAATCAAACCTATCGAGCAGTACTTTCTGTGGTGCTGTTTATTATGCTGTAAAAGCTGATTTTAATTTTTTGAGTTTGTGGTTAAAGTCTGAAAGGATGACCGCCACATTAACATGAAAACTACTTTCCTATGGTGCCGATTATAATGTTAAACAGGTGCTTATTGTCGCTGTTGATGATGCTGTACAAGCTTTAAGGTGGTCTGACTTTTGAGTCCGTGGATAAAATCCTAAATTGTGATCATTGTCATCATTGAAATGAACGCTGTTGGGCAGTACTTTGCTGTGGTGCTATACATGTGTATATTTTACTGCGAAATTTAATTATAACTTTTAGGCCTGTGGAGCGTATGTTCATGTATACAATGCTTTTAATTTGTTTTGAAATGTATTTTAATTGTGCTGAAGCAGATGGCTCTAAGTTTTGAGACAGTGACTATTCAAAAGAAAGCAATTAATTAGTACTGTGGTGTAGATTTTTAATCCTTTACAACACGCAAACACATACACTCACAATCGGTTTTCCACCTACATGTGGTTATGTTGAGCATGGGTTCTCTTTCGAGTGAAAATTTTCGTGTTTTGCGCTCCCGTTTTATCATTTAATTACTTAATTAGGTTTTCTTTCTTAGTTTAAAAAGCTTTAATTTTTAGCAGAATTTAAAATGCAGATTATCTTCATTGCCGCGTTTTAGCGGCAGTTTTGCCAATGTCAAGCAAAATTTTTAATTACACGCATGATTTCGACACGATTAAACTTAATTCTGACACATTTTCCAAAAATCATCTGTTACGTAAATTTGCACAGTCTTTAAAAATCACCAGTAAACGCGGGGAAATTCGCTTTGGCTATGTTCATGTCAAATAACGTAAAAAAAAAAACCGTACATTTTATGAGCTCGAGATCACAATTAATAAACCATAATAAAACTCATGGCATCAGTGCGCGCGAGGCCAAAAACCGGTGCTATATAGTTTGGCCTTAAGCTGGAGCTATTAAATCGATAATTTTAAAGTCTTGTTTATGCCCGATGGTAAAATGTTTGAAGTTGTTCCAATATTAACCGTGTTGTGGTCAGAGACTGTCCATTTTCCCATTCGCCCCACCCAGTTAGTCATGTTTACATATAATGATGAAATATATAAACGCAGTATTTAATCCAGCAGGTGATTTTAGAATCATGCACAGCAAATAAGAATTTCCCAAGGGATTTTTTTTCTAGTGCTGGACAGTAAAATGAACATTATAATCTAAAAATCCCCAATAAGAAATCAACAACTTTGAGATACGAAAGGTTGATATATGGTGATGACATATTCGAAGCCATGAAATAATTAAAATATAGCTATAGTATAGAGGCGGCTTTTCCAAGGGCATGTATACACCTAATTTAATAAAGGTTGCTTTGGCAGTTGGTCATTGGTAATTGGGATTTGGCATTTGGCATACGGAACACAATGCAATGCTTCGCTTGAGTGACCGCCAAACAATAGCTTCCCAATGCCCAATTACCAATGACCAAAGTAACCTTTATTGAATTAGGTATATCCCTGTATTGGTTCTCCAATGCGTAAACGCATTTAGGACCATTTAGCAATGTGTATATTGCATTTAGACCTTATTCATAAATGGCGGCCGATTTATTATCACTCGTTTGAAAATAGTCGTTCGTTTAGAGTGGAAAAAAACTTTACACCCGTTATACTAAGTTGTTTTTAATTTATTTTATTACTTAAAAAAAATACCTAAAGCTTTTAACTACAACAATGTAAGCCGAACGGCGTTTTATAATACATTACGGTAAGTAAGATTGGTAAATTGAACAACAACGGGACATTAAATTAACAATAATTGACCGACGACGTTAATAAGCGAGTCCGTCGCAAAAAATCAGTGGTCAATCTTTGTTCTAGAAACTGAAAAAAGAAGAAAAAGAAGGTTTGCGTAGGAGGTTATGCGGTGGTCGGATTAACCAAGTGATTCCGATATAAAAATGAACTGAGAAATTAAGACATAAATTAAAAAAATTATAATAAAAATGAACTGAGCTTTTCATTTAGCACCCCAAAAGCGGCTATAACGGCTCAGTTTATTCGTCTAAGACGAATAACTACTCTAGATTATTCGATCAAATTATTCGTCTGAGGCAAATAATTACTCTTAATATTAATTTGATGTTTTTAGACGAATTACATTGTATGGGGCAGAATTCGTCTTCGGCTAATTCATCTGTCAGCACGTCTTCAAGACGTGAAAACGAATCCAGACGGAAAACGAATATGGTTTTTGACTTTGAGTTTATGCAAGAAGGGTACTGGTTTTTATTTGTTCGCAAGGTTTTATGGGATGTCTATTTCCTCTCCCCCGCAGTCTTTACTGGGAAACTTCAAAGATTCGTCGTTGAGTTAGTAGCGGGATGGTTGTAAGGTGGGTTCTAAGAAAAGCATATTGTCTTATGTAATTTCTTTGTTGTCGTTCGAGTCATTCCTGCATTCATGAAAATATTTTAACAGGGAAACAAGATGGCAGTAATTCGGAAATCGGAAGTAGCATTGCTTCTTCAGAGGCCCTTCGAGGCCCTTCCCGTGTCGCTTGTCTGAATTTTAAAATGTCTCATGTCGGTGTTTTATCAATGCTTCACGTCTCTGTCGGAAATTGAACGAACATAGTTTGTCGGAATTTTAGAAAAGGTGGATGATGGCACGTTATAAAGAAACGCCTCCAGTTCTACAATAGCTCAGTTATCGTTCGATGCGCATCGAACACGTAATGTTGCTGTCGCTTGACTGACGACCTCGTTCCCAGGGTCCTAGGTCTCCCAGGGAGTTGTGGAGTTGCGTAAATGATGTATAACGCGATGCTCAAGAGACCCTCAAGGGTCCTCAAGGACCTCAAATTGGTGAAAAAATATACCAAACCACCGTTCTTTGTCGCTTATTCTCGGCCTTGATGTCGCTGTCGGAATTGTGTCGAGAAAGATTGTCTTTTGTCAAAATTTCATTTTACGTGCTGTCGCTACTTTTTGGGTCATGTCGCCTGTCGGAATTTACCCTGGCAGGGCCTCTCTTCAGTGTCAGGGCCATCAGAAGACCAAATACAGTCGTCTGAAGATGAACTTGAGAGATTAGCAGCAGTTTTCTTATCAAATGAGCTGACACTTGTCTTTCTTATAACTGGTGGAGAAAGGAAATTTTCGTTTGAGCAGGAAAACGTTTCACTGGCCTCTTGAGTTTCTGCAAAATATTTTTGAGCTTCTAATTCTACCAAGTAACATAGCACGAAGTGGAAGGACGTCTCATTTCCATTGCAGAAAAAGCTAGCTTACTTTAGAGCTTCTTGGAAACCGCAGATGACTTTCAGGTACAAAACTCGTATTATCAATCAACTTATAACGTACAATCATAAAGCTCTGAGCTTACTAAAATAAAGTTGTAAAGTATTATTGTTACCAATAAGATTTCAAACACTTACCTCCTGGCCTTGATTATTCTGGATTAAAAAAAACTTATCCAATGAGCGTTAAAAATGTGATTCTTTATCAGTATTATGCCGTTGTATTTGCTTACCGTTTTGGTAGAAAATTTTAAAGCTGTCACAGTGTTGATGCGCCAGGAAATGACCGGCAATAACATCAGCATGTTTCAAAATGACATCTATGTATTTCTTGTTGAACTGCGGGTAAAACCACTTCTTTCCGGGAGCTCTCTCAAAGGCTCCTGGTGGCACGTGACCTATGATGAAGACCTGAGAAACAATAGCGATAGCTAAGAAACACATGATTTAGTAATAAAAGCTGATCGAAACCGATACTCCTTATTTACGGTATTCGACATGTTGGTTGGGAAAACAATTCAAACTCTGGCGACACGGCCTAACTCGTCAGAAGTCTCTCGTAGCTCAGTGGCTAGACCATCCGACCGGTGTGCGGCAGGTCAAGATTTGCAACTATTCCAAACTAATTCTAAAAGTAATCATAACTGCCAACTAGCTAGGGAAACAATCTATTTTTTGACATGGATATGTCTCTGGAAGAGCCGATTTCTCGTTGCTGTGACTCCACGACAAAAGGTGAATGACGACGAATTACTTGACAGTTTAACAGCAGGATAGTCTTAACTGGCCATTGTCAGTGGCTGTGGAAAGAGATTCTCAATGGGGTAAAAGAAGTTAAAATATTAATTTCCATTGTTGTAGCACACATTTAAGGTCTTAGGAACATTCTGGGATGAATAACAGTCTGAACAAGACATGGCAAATGATAAATTGTGGCTTGAATTTTTTTACGGTTAACATTTTTACGCCTAAAGGTTAAAATTGTTCACATTTTACGCCTAATGACCAAATTTTTGGGCCGTTCTACGGCTAACGGTTAACCCCATTGAGAGCCTCTGGAAAGGTGACCATTATGGGGAAGTTAATCATTGGGGGATCCAGAATTCATAGGAAGGGGAGCGGAGTGAAAATGTTTTTGCAATAAGGGGGAGGGGGGGGGGGAGCGGACCCTCGGGCCCTACCCCTAGATCCCCTAGTTAATTAAAGTGGAATAAACGAAATATATCGACCAGTGTCATCCTCAATCCCAGGGTTCTCCTCTTCCCCCCCCCCCCCCCCACCCCCCTCTCTCTCTCGCTCTAGGGGACTGAACGCGGAGAACCCTAGGAACGAAGTTGGACCAGTGTAGGGAGTTGGCCGCCATGCCATTGAAGATATATTCGACAGTACCTGTTGTTTAGTCGCAGAAGCATTCGTCAACACGCCATCTAACCACCCGAACTGACCCGCGGGATCTGGTAAGTCGGCCGTTAATTTGTCATTTGTGTAGTAGTAGACGGTGTTCAGGCTGATGAGGCGTAAGCCAGGTTTGATAACAACTGTGTAAAATCCGCCTGCAAGAGGAAAGCAAACCATAAGTCCTAAAGGTACATAATAATATCTTTTGCAAAAGCTTTTCACCCGGGTATCAACAATGAGCACGTTTGAATGTCAAAGTGACTTGTAAGATATACCTTTTTTAAAATTATCCACAGCGTCCTGAGGAAGCCATCGACTCCACAGATCCCCCACAGCTGTGTAAATGTCATTCGGCTTTGGCGGCATCAGGTGTTTAGGATGGTAGTCATGGTTACCGAGGGCGGGGTAAATCGTCGTATTTGGAAAGACAGTGAATAGCAGGTCGGTTAAGTTCTTGACTGTTTCTATGACTTCCTCCGTGCTAAGTTCACTGTTTGCCACGTGAGGCATATCATCTCTATAACGCAATGATGGAACTAGCGATTTATTAATGATTGCAGTACAGGGCGGTGTTCAATTCAGTGTAAAAGATATATTCGTGATTTTTTTTTTGGTTCTGCATTGCTACTCTGTATAATTGGCTGAAAACTCTCGCGCCACCTTCTCGATCAGTCAAAGGTAAAAATAAATCCAAGCGTGACTTGCGTGCACGCGTTTTCCCGCGCTTGACGCCTACTACATGTGTTTGCTTCGAGTTATGATTGGTTGATTGGATTGTCTGCATCAGTTTTGATTGGCCAGAGTGATTTTAACTTTATTGGTTTTGGTTTTGTGACACTCAGTTGAAAACCACTCTGAATCTAGGATGTTTGGCTATTTCACAGTATACCGTTCATTCTAACCAAGGCAAAATTAGAAGGGTTTGTATGAAGTCATCCGAACATAACGGTGCCAATATCTCACCCCCAAATTGCAATAAGATGCTGATTTTTGGCAAGCAGGCATTTTTCGACATGCTCTTTCCGAATATCTAATCAATCCCATAATTTCACAAATTTAGTTTTTGTGATGTCCCACTTTAGTACTCTATTGTTCACCGTGATCCGAATATCACATTACGCTTGGAACGGCGGGATAACCAATCAGTCAGAAGGGGTTCAACTTTCAAGACTAAATCTTTCTGGTATCAACGTTTCATTAGTAAATAAAATGGCTGCTAAATGGCTACCCAGTGGTTTGCAGTGCTGTGAAAACGAACTAAAATTGAAGACATAACTACGTGACCTTGTGCAACTGGCATGACGTGACTGAGAATTAAAATCTTACCCTGTCCAAATAATGAAATCCGGATTAGGTTCAATATCCCTCATAGCAAAGACTGAAGAGTTAACGAGCTTCCATGGAGAATCGCACAAATAGTCTCCCCAACTTCCCGCTGTACTGGGCTTCTGGGTGTTAGGAGTCTGGGAGTTGCAAATCTTGTCTGGGTCGGTTGACATCTGGTAGGTCTTGTCGTAATGGAAGTCTGTAACTTGCCAAAAACTTCCTACAAACCCGGCAATACAACATAAGTTTAAAGGGTCAGGTATATTAGAATCTAAGAATGTGGGGAAGGGGATCAGTTAGTGTTATATCGTGACTTTGTTTTGTTATTGTTGTGTTACATTGTACGAAGCTACGTCATAGTCGTGTTACGTGTATATGGATGCGCTTACGCAGAAGTGAGGACCGGGAATAAAGAAGAGTAGAATGTTCATGTTCAATGCTTGTGTTCGTTCATAATTTCGTCCTTGAATTTCTAAGTTACAACAGTTAGGATCGCTAGGGGGGCTATATGTTTGCTGGCAATAATATCCGTTGTATTGGGCACGTTTTTAACTTAAACATTATGGAAAGCACTGTCAAATCTCTCGATAATAGACTGAAATAAATGCGATGAAAAGGGCTACGGAAATTTAGAAACGTTACATTGCCAAAACCGCATTTTTTCACTAACCACTCTGAGAGGTACGTTACACACTTTCAAATCAGAATTCCGCACCACCCCCTCACCCCATGTTGGGCTTGTAACGCAATACATATGATTTATACTCGCGTACACTGAATATCGCACTGAGTGCAGTGTCGCACTCATTTGGCCATTTAAACCAATTGTTATTCGTTTTAGCATTGTAACATTGTTCAGCTACCAATAGTGTATGAATGAAATGAGAAATATACGAAGGAACATTTTCAAAACAGACACACAACACTGACAAAATAAGAAACATTATGGTGAATCATCAATATTGATTTGTCGCTCGAGCAGCTAAATTACTTTCTCTACCGATTTCGTTTTTATTCCTATCACCTATATATCTGCTTTCGTTTTTAATATTAAGGTTACATGAGATGCTGACTACTCTTTGGAATAAATTAATAAAATGTAAAGAAAGCGCAGAAAGTGCTAGCTCTACTCCAACCAGTTTGTTTACCTTCTGCCAGGATTACAGGTTTGAATTGCAAGAAAAATACAACAATGGCGAGCGCCGTCTTCATGATTTCGCTTTAAGATGCAGATTTTCTGCACTTCCTCGGCTTCTTCTGCAAATAATAGATCCCCGAGTTAATATACATGGGGTTATACGGAAATCTTACCACAGAGAAAGATTTCCGTATAACGCCATAAATTAGTTATGCATAACGTTCTTAAAACTGAAACAAAAGCAAAAACAATAACGCATGCAAGCATAATTAATGTATGGGGTGAAAATACGGAAATTTTACCTTGTTACGCCTTCTGTAAGCGAAGAACTACAAACAACGCCAAATGCAATGTGATTCGCGACACGTATCGTCTCCAACACTTCCTGCTTTTATACCTGGAACCAAGGAGAATTAGAGAGCATGCGCCTGTTCCATGCTGTCACGCACAACGGGAAAGTCACACAAGATATATTAAATGATTAAATATACTTTTCAAAACAAAAAAATACTTCGACAGCTTCAGAATGTTAGGATGCTCCAAATGGTCACGTGAGCAAGCCCAAAATTCAAATGCGATCGATCCTTTTTCCAGGGTGCAAATTGTTTAGCGATTTCGGTAGTATTTTCTGCGATTTGGTGTGATTTCCCCCCGGTGGGGGGGGGGGGGGGGTTACTCGATATATCCTTGGGTGGGGAGGTGCAGCCCGGCCCCTCATACCCTGATCCTGTTTAAGACAAAAATCACTGATTTTCCTACCTTGTTTAAGACAGAATTCCGATTTTTGATGCCCTGTTTAAGACATTTAACCCGAAAAAAGTTTGCTGTAGTTTAGTTCGTAGAACATACACGCAGGCTGTTTATCGTCCAAGAAAAGATACCATGTTTAAGACAACAATTGATGAAATCGATACCTTGATTAAGACAAAAAATGATAAAATCGATACCCTGTTTAACCCTATTCAGCCTGGGCTTTTTCTGAGTTTCTGAGCCTAGGGGGGGGGGGGGGGGCACATTGTGCCCCCCTTTCGTAACTTCAAGAACATTAAGGCTATCACAATGAAACCTAGAGGATACATAGTACGTCCAAAACTGTCTCGTTTGCGGACCGCACAATGGAAGGATGACGTCATATGACGTAGTTATTAGGTAATTAGTTATGCGGCCGCCATCTTGGATCCGCCATCTTGGATTTCTGAATTTTTTTAAAATGTCTTAAAAACTGTCAAAATTCACCCAAAATTAATAAAAACCAATAAATAAACGCTAAAAGACGTAAAAATATAAAAGTTATACCAATAAACATTGTTTTTCTTCATTCAAAGGTATAAATATCCAAATTTCAAAAAACATGGCTGTCAAAATCTTGTTGCCATGGAAACATCAAGTCACGTGATCAAAAAATTGTCATATGAAATTGTTGCCAGATAAATTTTAGGAAAAGTCGCGAATTTTGATGGCGTTTGAATATATATTAAAGAAGTTATGAATGTTGAAAGTTAGCGCGGGCACCTTGCCGTGCCCCCCCCCCCCCCCCCCCCCCCCCAGGCCGAATAGAGTTAAGACAAAAATCCCGAAAGACATACCCTGGCTGCCGCACGTCCCCATTAAGCCCTTATAAGGGAGTATTCCCCCCCCCCCCGGGGGATTTCCCAAAAATCGCCGCCAAGTCGCATCAGGTTTCAAACATGTTCTCTGCGACATCGCGCGACAAATCCCGCGTAAATCGCACTAAAATCGCCGCGAGTTTACACACGCGATTTGAAGATGCAACTTGCGCGCGACAAAAATTGCATCGAAAATTGCCGAAAAAATCGCTTGTGCAAACGCCAGTTTTTGTCGCACTTTTCGGTGCAAGTTTTGTCGGGCGCAAGTTGCATCTTCAAATTGCGTGTGTAAACTAGCGGCGATTTCAGTGCGATTTGGGAGCGATTTGTCGCGCGACGTCGCAGAGGTTTCGAACATGGCAACTTGGCAAATGTCGCACAGTAAACCCCACAGGAAAACAACCCTAGTTTACGCTACAAAAACATCGCATCAAAAATCGCAGGTATAAACAGGCCTTTAAGAGTTGCACAGTTAAAGGCATGAACCAATTCTTAATTATAACATATAGCGAAAGGCAAAAGAGAAAAAAAAAATGTGATCGCATGACTGAACGAAAAAAAGCGCGAAAATATTGCCGCGTTAATCGCAGTTCACCTTGGCGAAGCTGAATGAAAGTTCACCTTGGCAAAGCTGTTAAAACCGCTTGATCTGGAGAAAACGAACAAGCACAATTTTCTGAAAATTTCTCTGAAATATGGTATATGCTTTATTCTTTCTTGAAAATGTTCCTAAACATTGTTTGAAGCGGTTTGTAACCGAAAGATCTAACCATCGCGGCTGTAGGAACTAAAACGAGCAAGTTTGTATTTTTTCGCACGTGCAAGTTTTCAGTCGAACTCAGTGGAGAAACAGTTTATGAACTGAAACGGAGACTTTGTGCAGCTCAAGTGCCGTTGTTAAGGTGTAAAGATGCGGGTTCTTTAGCAAATGGTCCACGTGAGATAAATGTTATCAGGGATCTTCCTTATTTTACACTAAACGGTCCTAAACGGTACTCGCAGATTGGTAGAGGCTATTAAAATACTTACATTACTATAATTATTATTTCGAATTGTTAATTATGAAATTTAATTTCAGATCACACTTCGTAATCGGCTTTTTATTTTGTCAGTTTTCGTTATTTTTTTATTCAGGCTCTAACTGAAAACCCATCAGTTATTGTATAGCTGCGATGAACTCATTCTTTTTCAGTTTCTTTTTAATTTTTCTCCGACTGGTAAAGCCTGCGAGCAAGCTCTCGATCCCCTAGCCCGAGAGCTTGCTCACAGGCTAGGACTGGTAGGAGATCACACGGACGAAACTCCGAAAAGAAAACATTTTCCGATCGAAGATACCTACAGAATGGTATGCCGAGTAAACTCCTTCCAATTCCAGAAATTTTGGTTGGGAATTAAATGGAACCGTCCGGTATGAGTGTGCGCAGTGATGGAAACTTTAGCTACCCAGTGCAGCGGTACAACTGGGAACGAGAATTTTTGAAAACGGCGGATTTTTTTCAGTCGTTTCGGAAATTTTCCGCTCAGACCTAACCTTTTTATTTAATTTTCGACCGAAATTTTCGCATTTGGTGGCTTAATGGAAAGCATCCTTAGAAAATATCCCTTATTGTAGAAAATAAGGACTATCCGTAAGTTTAGGGATCTAGATCAAGGAATCTGGAGTGCAGATAACAAACAAATCACAAAATCGTCATCAATTCAGCAAACAAATGACAAGTACTTGTATTTTCCTAAGATCTTCTGATTTCTAGAACTAAAAAAGATTGAACAAACTGTGGAGAGCCTAGGAGTCTTTTCAAGACTTAAGTCTGCGAGTAAAAGTGGCCGGGCCGGAGCTTAACCTGGTTCCTATAGCAAGAAGTGCACGTGACTGAGAGTATTACAGCTGCCTATAGACGCCTCTTTTCCTATTTCCTGTTAACGTTTGATGATTGTAATTTTTATATCCGTGTTGTATACCAAAACGTCCTTGAGTGCAAGGAACATGGCAAACTTGGGTGTAAAAGTTACCATGATTCGGTTTTCCGAATGTTTGTTACGGATTATTTATTACCAATCTTTATTTAACAAGTGGTTTTAAAAACAAGACACGACAAAAGCTTAATTTTTTTAAGGCAGTTAGGAAGCTATATTTTAAAAGGTATTTTTTATACACGCCAGTGATAAAACTCTTCTCAAACTCGACGTGGAACAATTACGATTAATTTTTGCACTCAAGAAGTTCTTATGCATCAAAATACAAGATCATATACAAAACTCAATTAAATTATGAAAGAGGGCGAATTGCTTTAAGGTGGCCCCTAATAGTTTTAACATTCCCATTACGATATATCTATCATATTCAATCACAGCTACACCAGTAAAGTTAAGAAAAAACGTTTAATACAGGTTTGTAAACACATAACCAATGAACAAATTTAGCTGGCTACGACATCAAAATTTGTTACCATGGCAACGTCAAAAGAGGCCAAAAAGACCCCATTTTCAACCTTTTGAGAGTAATAACTTTAAAACTGCTCGGTGAAATTTTTTGATTTTTATACATTTTCGTCTTATAAACATTTGTGCCAATTTTGAAAAAAAATCTGTACATAGGATTCAGAGATATGTCATTTTTACATAAATTTAAGGTAGCTCTGAATTATATGTACCGAATTTTTTAAAAAAATTGTTAATATGTTTCTCTTGCCAATTAAACAAAAATATATCGAAAACAAAAACTTTCACCGCGTAGTTTATAAGTTATTAGCTCGAAATGGTCCAAAATAGCGTATTTTTGACCTCTTTTAGCGTTGCCGTGGCAACGAATGATGACGTCATTTTGATACCACGTTGTTGACTGATAAAAGATTTACTGGTTCCAACTAAAAGATTTTTAGCCACATCATCGGGCTAGCTGTAATAGAATGCAAAAGACGAGAGGGCCGAACAATATGGAGCCACCTTAAAAAGATTCAATCATAATTAATCTTTAAGCATTTGTCCTCTCTCTGCAATAAAATATTGTATTGGCAAATGTGTTAGTAATTTAATAAAATATACTTGGAACATGGCCATGCTATTGTAACCGTTAGTTTCAGGTTCGAACAACGTATCTGCGGGCTCTACTTATAAAGTCTTACGTAGGCCCGGTTCAGACGCCGAACTTTTCATGAGCCGAAAATAATACAGTTGAATTTTGGAACGGCTCGGCCGTTCTTCCCGCCTTGCCCAGCCGAGGAATTTCGGCTTTGGAATGGCTTTGATTCAGACGCCGAACTTTTCATGAGCAGAACCTAATGCATAAATTATTATAACTTATTTTATATAGGACGACTGGTGCGTGTTCTAGCATCGTCCGCAATGTTTACTTTGCCTGAAAACAGCTGACCTTTCGATTTGTTTCTCTTCAAACTGAATTAAATTCGGCTAATTAAGTTCGGCGTCTGAATCAACAGGCGTACTTTTGTTAATTTGGGTGGGTCCAAATTCGAATTAAGTTCGGCTCATGAAAAGTTCGGCGTCTGAACTGGGCCTAAGCCCAGCAAGCTTTCCTGGGAGCTCCTTCCAACTACACTGTTGAAACACCATTGGACTATGGGGTTAATATATACAGCTATTTCAATTAATGTTGTCGGATGAAAAAGGCGAAAAGCCAAGACCGCAAGGTAGTATGGGATTTTTATTCAATGGCTTTTAACCCTAACCCATACTACCTTGCGGTCTTGGCTTTAAGCTTTCATCCGACAACGTTAATTAATATGGCTGTATCTCGCTTTGATCCGATCCTTTATTCTTATTCCTTGCCATGGTTGGCAATGCATTATATAATAAATTAAAATAATAATATGTTATTTACTTCGTTAAATATTCGTTTTGAGCAGTTGCTTGCGAATACCACTTATTTAAGGGTAAATATCAAACTGTGTAGTTACGTTAGGCAATAAGCGTTCTAGTTCTGAGTCAACTATTAGAAGCTTAAGATCAAGAACAGCTGAAATTGCGTTACTTCATTCTTAAAATAAATGCAGATCATCTACTGGCATACAAGGATCTCTGTCTCTCACAGTGGTCGTCGGGTCATCACCGGTTACTTGCGTGCGAGGTGAGTGTGCTGAGTTATTGACAGGTTGGTGGTCAGTGGCAGGTGTTACCAGTGGATTATCTCTGGCTGCTTGCATGATAGGAGGATACTCTGGATTGCTTGTATGACCATTTGACAAATGTTCTTGTGACTGGTCACCTGTGGCAACTGTCGTTCGATCATCTTGAACTGCTTCCACAACAAGAGGATACACTGGGTTAGGTTCACTCCCACTTGAAGACTGTTCTTCAGATTGATGACCTGCGACGGGTGAAGATGGATCATCCTGAACAACTTGGGCAAGAGGAGGAGATGGAGGATTGCTTCTATGACCAGCTGATGAATGTTCTTGTGACCGATCACCTGTGGCTGCTGTCGTTGGATCATCCTGAACTGCTTGCACAAGAGGAGGATATTTTGGATTGCTTCTATGACCAGCTGATGAATGTTCGTGTGACTGATCACCTGTGGCTGCTGTCGATGGATCATCCTGAACTGCTTGCACAAGGGGAGGATATTGTGGATTATCTTTCAATCCGCTAGGAGAATGATCGTTAGCTTGGTGACCAGTGGCTTGTTTAGGTGGGTCATCTGTAGCTGCTTGTACAAGAAGTGGTGGACTGTTCGCACTTGTGCCAAAAGAGTGCTCTTGAGGTTGGCGGCCGGGCTCCTGACCGGTTTGACTATCTCTTGCTTTATCAGAGCAGTTGCCAATAGCTGGAAAATATTGTGAATCACTTGCCTCGAAGGACTTCGGCATGCCTGTTTCCATGACGGGTGCGTTACATGCACTGTCTGTGCAATCACCAGAGGAATAAGGCATAAATTTCTTTACCTCAATCTTATCGATAACATAGACTCCCTCGCCATTTTCCCTTGAGGTCAACAGAACTCGCATTAACTGGTCACCTAGTTTAGTGGCTTTTCTCCGCATTGTTTCGAAGTACTGCTGTGTGAAAGCCAAATGAAGTTCTTGTTCTTCAATGACACCTGGTCGCATTACCACCATGTTTCCCTGATACTTTGTGAACTTCAAGGCTAATGTTCCTGGCTTTCTATGACCAATCTATAACACAAAGTAAACGTTGGAAAGTTAACGTATTTCTTCAGCTAAAGAGAAATGTACAGAGGATACGGCGTTATCATGATTTTCCCAGTTATTCGCATGTATGGGTTATACAGTTTTTGTATATTTATGTTTTTCCAATAAAGTTTGTGTCGTTGTTGTTTTTGCTGTAGATGTCACATAAGGCAAGTTGAGATAAGGCGATTTTTGTATATGACACTAATCTTATACAAACATAAAGGTAACGTAAAAAAGGTTTCCGGTTAAACGTTTTTGGACAAGCGAAATATCGCACACAAAAGTGTGAGGTATACCAAACGTAAAGTGCTAATTTTCAAAAAAGTTAACTTCAAGTATTTTTAGAATATATTGAATAAGTTCAGTAGTAGACTAGATACTGAGTTTCCCTGTGTGCGAATTGTTATCGACCGAGATGTACAAAATCGTGTCCATAAAATTTAGATGCTTTTCGTGGTTGTCATTTTTTAATTTAAAAAATTTTGTTTATAATCAACATTTTTCAGATACAACAACCTTTATGATTATACGCTTCACTGGATCAGTCTATTAAACTGACCTGATAAAACATTTCTCCAGATTCCAGGTGGTTTGATGGTGCCAGCAAGTGAACGATCACTTTTCCTTCCTTCACTAAAGGAAATCCCTTAAAACAAAAATAAAGCAACATAAAAGATAAACGTTTAGTTTTGACAGCCTTCCACCTAGACAGGAAGAAAAGATAGCTTGGTAACACTGGCTTTTCCTACAGATTGCGATTCATAATGTATGTGGCAAGCACCAACATACAAATGTCCACGGACTTTTAAAAGAGAATAGTTCTGGAATCCAGTCCTTTTTTAAACATACGACGCAAACGCAAACGCAAGCACAGTAAGAAGCACGAGCATTTGAGCATCTCAAAATGGCGTCCGACTTTCTCGAAGAACGGGAATTGTTTCACCTTGCGTTTGTGTTGCCCCCTGGTTCACACGTGTGAAATGCATACGTACTGCAAACGCAAGGAAATGGAAAATATTCAATTTCTTGCGTTGGCGTTGGCGTTTGCGTTTGCGTTATGGCAGATCAAACGTGTGTTTTTTGTTTGCGCTTGTGCTTGTGTTTGTGTTTGCGTTTGCGTCGCACATGTGCTTTACGTTTCTGACGAAAGGAGGAAGTGATTTTGGATCAGGGTTAATTAGTACTGGTCCAGTAGGCTCAAATACAACTCAATACACAAACACGACTCGTACACCAACTTGTACTCATCAACTGCCGATTCTTTTATGTCAAATGCTTTTAGGCAGAGATGATCGAGGGCCTTTGTATTTTGTCAGTATTCTCTTATTTATATGTGTACCTCCTCTTTCAGTTTCTTCAGAAATGAAATAGTTGGTGCGATAAATTTATTGGTGAATTCATGCTGGGATCCACCATATCTTTGATTCAGTATTCCCTCAAGGCCTTGTCGAACCCTGTTGCTGCAGGGATATGCGTCCTCATAAACCACGGCAAGAGCACGCTGTGCTGTGACAAGAGATTCCTGCACAATAAAACCCAAAAATAAATATATATTTACAGTCTGACTCATTGAAATTGTTTAAAAGGCACTTTCAATCTACGGCAAGGTATCAGAATTCTGTCTAGACAGTAAAGTAGTCGGTTTTCCCTTCCTAATCACACGCAGGAGATGCGCCGAAGAGCTGATTTCAAAATCTTTCGGCCGCTCGCTAAACTACTTTATTTTGGGAAATTAACGCTCCATGAAATTAACGCGAATTTTTAAAATTAATTCAAGTAATTAATTAAATTAATTAACTTAACGCGTTAATTTAAGTCGCATTAATTTTTGTGAGCGTTATTAATTTTCCGTGACATTTTTTTAAGTGGAGCGTTAATTTCCGAGACCTTAATTTCACCCCAAATTCTGAAAAGATCTGGCTACTGTTCGAACACATATAGCAACTAATAAACAATAACCTTTTCTTTTCTGCACACTATTTTTCAATTTTTTACGATGTAAAAGCCTTAAAGATATGTCATCTGCAATATTTCCAGTTCATTCTTGCTTTCAGAAGAGCAGGTCTCGACACCCGCTTTTTTTTTTTGTACTACAGCAAAGATATCTCTAGAGACATCAATAATCGCGTTAATTTTCTTCATTTTGAAACTTTGCCCCCCCCCCCCCCCCCCCCCCTCTCGCGTTAATTTCCTTTATTCGAAAGAAATTTTCCCTCCAATTCGTGTTATTTAAGTCGCGTTAATTTCAAAGACCTTAATTTACAGGAGCGTTAATTTACTATAAGGTATAGTCTTTACGCAACCGTTCACGTTAAGCCTGGTTCACACTTGTCCATGTTCTCACGCCGTTTACGTGTTTTTTTTTTTTTTAATAATGTCCAGTTAAACAACAGCTAAACAACATTAAATTTATGTAATTACTTGGGCGTGGCGACCAAGTATAAAAATGCAGTTTGGTCATACACAAATGTGCAGTATTGCGCAACTCTGGGGACTGGCGGGAATGGGCTCGTGTTCAAACCTTCACCGCGGTCAAACGTCCGAGGCATTTTTCGTTTTATTTAGTGCGATTTCATTTAATATTAAGTGGAAACGTAGACAAGGATGTATAAAATAATTAGTTTATGAAACTTTCTTTTTATCTTTCTCAAAATAATAAGCTTCTTTTCGTTGAAAAATGATCAAAACGCTTCGTGCCTGAGCAAAATTGTGCGGTTCATAGTTTTCAAACGCTTAGAGTCCTTACAACTTTTTTAGTAAACTTTCAAAACGATTACTGCCATCGTTACCATCGTTCCCCGCGCTCTCATTTTATATTTTACTGTTCTTTACTGATAGGAGCCTCTGCGGAGGAGAGAGTACCTCAACTTAAAAAAATTATTTCAAAGGGCTAGATTTGTTTCTCTCCTCCTAAATTATCACTACTGTCGTTAACTTTGATTAAATTTATAAGTTTCATTCAAAATTTGTTATAACAATGGCGGGAATAGTTCCAACAAAACTTTCAATTCTTGGTTTGCACGTGACATCATCAAATTCGAAAATCATGAATCGCAATGCATTCTGAGTTTATATGTCCACCAGATTAAAGACGACTTAAAAATATATATTTTTACAAGTTTCCAGACCGGCAGTGTCTTTCGCTTCGAAAATACAGCATTTTGAATTTATGACCTTTCACCCTACGTGAGAGCAACATAGCGTCCATGACAAAGCTTTATCCTATAAAAGAAAGGCTTTTCCTCATGATTTTTAGCACTTTAGTGTGTAATGTAATGTAAATCTTTATTTAAACACGGAGAATCATCAGTTAAGTTAATAATTCAAAAATTAAACGAGGAATGGAATTCTTCCTCGTCATCAGTCAGGAACGAAGGAGTTACATGAGAAGCATGCGCATGCTTATCAAGTCAGTCTTCAAAGCGAGTGTTTCCAGGAGAAAAAAGGAACGAAGGATTACGGGAGGGAAAGAACGCAAGGGCTGGGCATGTAACTCCTTCGTTCCTGACTGATGACGAGGAAGAATTCCAATCAAACATCGACTTAGGTAAGTCTCGTTTAATTTTTGAATTCTACCTCGACATCAGTCCGAGTCACTACGGAGTTACATGAGATTTGAAAGCCCTGGAAACACGAACAAGCAGCTGTACAATCGTATAAACGGTAACAGCTTTATTTGGTCATAGATGACCATACGTGTAATGATATCAATGTACAACGCGTTGCGCGTTGCGTACATGCATGAAAAATTGTAATTGCAATCTATCGAACAAACATACGGGTAAGCGATATCATAAAACTAGGGGTTATGAGTACCCTGAAAATGTTCTAAAATGCTTGCACCAAAGTTACTCTCTATAGGCTTATTATAGTAGGTAGCAAATGTTTGCGCATTAGACCAGCCGCCGGCCTTAAGTATTTCTTGGAGAGTAAGACCAGTTTTCGTTCCATGGGAAGTCGCTGCGGGCCTAGCGCTATTTCCGGAGAATTTCGTGACGTCAATGCCCGCATTGTCAAGAATGGACTTAACCCATTTTCCTATTGTGGAATTAGAGACCGGATTGTGCGGTTTGATAAAACTAATAAGAAGTTGACAGTTCTGTCCCCTGAGCTCCTTAGTGATATGCAGATAACGCTTTTTGTGCGAAACTACGCATAGGCTTTCATCCTGTTTGTAAGCAACTAGTTCTATGGGCTCAAGGTGTCTCCCTGGTTTAGTAGTTTTAAGCTTCTCTCCGATGGTAAACACATATTTATCCGGCAGTTCTTGCATGAGAGAAATGTCTAGCTTTGTCAAAGTTTGGCACCGCTGTCCGGTCAAAAGACAAAGTAACATTGTAAGTTTTTTGGTCAGGATCTTGATATCGAGTTCGGCTATCGGATGCAACGTCGTTAGGTACTGCAGGACTGTCCCGACGTCCAAAAAACTTGTATATCTAGGTAAAGATGGTTTAAGTTCAAATACGCCTTTTAGAAACCTAGTCACAAGCGGGTGTGTGCCAAACGTATTCCCATCCGGAAGGTCATATACTGATGACAGGGCTGATCTAGCGGCATTAATGGCGCTATATCCCAGGCCTTTCTCATAAAGGGATGCCAAGAAATCAATTCCATTTTCAATGCTAGCGCCAAATTTGTTAATGTTCCGGGAATTACAAAAAACCTCCCATCGGGAGAGGTATGTCTGGTATTGTTTGGCAGTACTAGAACGCCAAGAGGCCATAATTATATCTTTCGCAGTAGTGGAAATTTCTTTATTGTACAGGTGATTCCTGATAAGTGACAAATTAGGAGGGTTAGTTTTTTGTGGAGCGGATGGAGTGCGGCTGGTTGATTGGGCAAGTGCAGGAGCGTTTTGCTCGCTTTCAACACTACCGGTTCCTGTACTGTCATTTTTATTGCCTTGGGAAACCAGGCCTGCGTCGGCCAGTTGGGTAGTACACACACTCCTATGGCTTTGTCCTCCTGAATTTTCTTGAGCACAGCTGCTATAACACTAAATGGAGGAAAAGCATAGAATTTTAGATTTGCCCAGTTGATTGAGAATGCATCAATGGCTATTGATTCTGGGTCCGGCCTATATGCGACATAACTAGGAAACTGTTTGTTTAGCCTAGAGGCGAATAGGTCGATATCTGGTGCAAATTTCAATGTCTTAAGGGATTGAGAAAGCAAGGTTGGATTTAGCATCCATTCAGTTTCGGTTTGGTTTTGTCTGGATTCCAGGTCAGCTTGTACATTAGCTTTTCCTGCGATGTGTCCTGCACTAATCCAGGGATTTCGTGCTATACACCAATCCCAAATTTCTTTGCATAAGATGTTCAAGTGGTCAGAGTGGCTTGTGTCCATGTGGTTAATTACCGCAACCGCAGTGGTGTTATCTATTTTTAAACTAATGTGCCTGTCGCGGTGCGAGCTGCAAAAGGCTTTTAATCCCAGAAATACTGCTAATAGTTCCAGATAGTTTATGTGATGACGCTTTTCGTCCGAAGCCCAAAGGCCACCTGTCGTCTGTTTTCCGTATACCGCACCCCAATCTTCGTTAGAAGCATCTGTCGTGAGTTCGCACGAGGGCTGATCACGGGTCATTACATTGTTTGCTGTCATCACATGAGCTATCCACCACTCACGCTCCGATTTAGCCTTTGCACCCAAAGACATGCGCCTGTCAAAATTCCATCGGTTTGTGCACAGGGCGCAAGTTTTATCGTGTTCAGATGTGGCGATAATATAGAGCCCCATACATAACCCCAGGAAAAGATGAAACAATCTTTCCGAGCACTCGTGCTACTTCTCTTATCGTAGGAAAAGCTGTGTTAAGCAGCGTGATGCATGCAGTTTGGAGTGCCAGGGCCTTTTCCTGAGTTAGCGTAATTATCATAGTGACCGAGTTTAGAACGAAACCCAGAATTACTAGTTGTTGGGAGGGGTTAAAGACAGATTTCTCTGGGTGGATTACGAGTCCCAATGTATCAATCTGAATGACAGTGTCTATAACATTGTGCACACAGTCATCGTATGTCTTCCCTTGTAAATACAGGTCATCAATATAACCGCTGGAGATATGACCCTTTAGGTGTAACTCTGTTAGCGCAGGTTTGAGAAGTTTGGTAAACTTTCTGGGCCCGCATGAGAGGCCATTGGGTAAGCATGTGAACTGATAAAGTTGCCCCCTCCAAGAGAAACGTAAGTATTGCCTGTCCGATGTAGCGATAGGCACTGAATAGTACGCGTCTTTCAAGTCAATTGACGCCATGAAACAATCTTTTTCAACTAGTTTAATGATAGTGTTGAGGGTGTCCATCTTAAAATGAAGTTTGTTGGCATATTGGTTAAGATTCTTAAAGTGGTACTATGATCAAAATTTTGCACCTCCCTTTCTCTTCAGTTTTGGAAAGTAGAAGTGCTGAATACTTATCATGCCAAATTTTAAGTTAAAATTCCAACGGGAAGCGCAGTTATTTTAAACGTAAAGTTCAGCTTCGGCTTGCCGCCATTACTCGATTTAAGGTTAAGAATCATTCTATGACCGCCGTCTTTTTTATCGCGAACGAATACATCAGAAATTATCTCCCCTTCATTTTGCCCGGTGGGCTCAATTACACTTTTCGATAGGAGCTTATCTATCTCTAGATCGATAATAGCTTCCTCGCTGGCGGGTCTCTTGCATGTGGGTAGAAATTGTTGGCGGGGCGTTACATCAAATTCAATTTTCATTTCCATTACAGTGGAGAGAATTTCTTTATCTGAAGTAAGTTCCCTCCACGCCCCTAAGGAATGCGCTCTGCATCCGGCCGCAAAAGCCCCACAGCGATGGATTAGATATTTCTTTAAATTTGACTCTACGAATGATGTAAATTCACTCACCGCTAACTTATTTTTTTCCAATGAGGTAATTATTTCTTTTCCGTTTCGTTCCTGTCGTGAAAAGGTTTCTTTCTCCCGGTTGAGCGGTGGCCTTTCCCCAAAAAAGGCTGGCGTGGTCCACCCTTGTGGTGTTTTTCTGATGATTTGTAGCCGTTGGACCAAGAGTTATTTCGCCGGAAGCCTCTGTTGTGGTCACTGAATTGTTTCGAAGGACCGGCGACCGTTTTGCCAAGGCGATTGGTTTCTTTTGCGTCTCGAATTTGTTTCGCCAGGTCCTCCCCATATAAAAGATTGGAGGACGTAGACGCGTTATTTGTACATATGGTGTGAAACTCCTGCCTTAAAGAAGGCTTGAGTTGCTCGCGCCTTAAGGCAGATAATTCGGATGCCACATGCCCAATAAGGGCGATGGCGTCAATGCTATCTGTGAGCATTTCCTTTGTTTCCACTTTAGTTTTTACCGCCAGGAGCTGGTCACATGTTGTCAACATGGCGAAGGTAGCCTTTTGCAATGATTGTTGCATGTTGGCTAATCGTAGGTCCGCTTTTCGCTTAAAAGCGTTTAGCGGCGCCCATATTTCGTGGTTCACACGCGGAATGGTTAGTTCCTCGCAGTTTTCTGGTTGTGCGTGCTTAGCAAGAATGCCTGTTATCTTTTCCGCTGGTAGCTTTTTTCCCCACCGTTTAAGGGCGATACCTGCGAGCGTCATCATGTAAGGCGGTTTCTAGTTCTTTTAGCAGCACATCTTCATCGTCAGCTTGCACGGAGTCGGTGACGTGGCTAGAACCCGGTGGGCCACTATTCAGAAGATGATTTACTTCATCCTCCGAATGAGACGCGTGTATGCTTAATGTGTCGTCATCTTTTCGCCTAGATTTTTCTAGAGGCCTAACATCCTCATTTTCGGAGTCTGACAACTCAGTGGAAGACCGTCGTCGATGGCGTTTGCCAGATGCGCCCGGTGGGCGCTGGCTCAGTGCGCTCTCCTCAAGGCGTTCATACATTTTAGCCATCAGGTCCGTCATATTTCCCATATTACTGCTTAGGCTCGCTAAAGTCTCTTCTAGACTGGTTTTCTGACCCGGTGGGTCAGTTATATCGCCCGGTGGGCATGGTTGAACCGCAGAAGATGAGTTTAATTCGTCCGCCATTTAAAGGAATGCTGGCGGAAACAAAGGTTAGTGGAAAGCGAAGAAACGATAAATTACTCACGGTTGGTGATTTGCGACTTGTTAGTCCAAAGGGTTGTATCTGTTAAGAGCAGTAGAACTCGTGTTGACTGGCTCGAAAGCAAACACTGCAATGACTTGATAAGCATGCGCATGCTTCTCATGTAACTCCGTAGTGACTCGGACTGATGTCGAGGTAGAATTAAAAATTAAAACTTGTACAACTGCTTTACATGATTGCCGTGTGGGAATCCGATATCTCAGATACTTTCTTAATACCCCGTTTAAATTGCCCAATAGAACAAACGCTTTTTAAATCTTGGGGCAAGTTGTTCCACAAACGGGCCCCGCTGTAGCAAAAACTTCGTTTTAGGTAATTAGTATTTGGCTTGGGCAGCGAAAGTTCTTAGGTTATAATCATTAACGCGGCGTTGAGTGAAGAGACATTGAATATAGTCTGGGGCAAGTTCATTCAATGTTTTATAAATAATCAAAGCTTTCTGCTTTTTACGACGAAGAGACAGCTTCTCCCACTTAAGCATCGCAAGAAGGAGGTTGGAGCTCGTATCAAAAGGTGATTGAGTAATTACTCTGGCAGCGCGATTTTGTAATTTTTGTAATTTATCACTCAAACAGCCACTCATACTATCCCAAACCGGGCTGCAGTAATCGAAATGTGGTAATATTAAAGCATTGTAAATTTGAACTGCAACATCCGTCGGAATAAAAGGTCGTACACGTTTCAATGCAACAATGGCTGAAGAGACTTTCTTGCTTTCTTACTTTCGGTAGTGCACAGATCTGAGATCTATTTGTTAGTCCTTTATAACGTTTACAAATTATTCGCTTCTTTCACTAAACGGTTTCGATTTTAAAAATTTATTGTGAATATTAATCCTATTAATATGAATCTAGACTTTGAATTCACCGGTCACATTGGGCGCAGGCAAACCGCATCCTTCCATGTGGCGGGAAGGGCGTAGCTTACCACAAAGACAGCCGCCAAGGAATATAAGCCACATAAATTAGATTTTGTTCATATTATCTTATACTCAGCTACAGCAACGCTGTGCTTTATTCATTTACTGTTTTCAAGCTATTTTCTTAAATTTGCTTTCCCGACCCACCCTCTACCATAGGCAGTTTTGATTTCTTTGTTGTAATTTTTCTGATTTACACGTTGTTCTATTATGGGCCTTTGTTCACCGTTTGTTATATTGTTATCTATAATCAATGTGTATCTGTATGTGTAGGATTATTATTTAATAAACTGCCTGAACCCAACTGTGTTGCAGAGTCTGTTTCTGGGTTTAGGCGCCCGATTGCGTGACGGTGCAAACCAAGAATTGGAAAAGTTGTTTTGACCCCGTGTCCGGACCAGGCAAAATAAACTGAAAGATTCGTGGCTTCGAAAGGGACACTTTGTGGCTACAATCTGCATTCACTTCAAGTGTCGGAAATTCACAGACCAGCTAGTTACAAGATTTAGCTAAAACCAATAACAACCATCGCGAGACTCTGATACACGGCCTTTTTTTTCAACGGTAAGTACAAAGTAGGCATTGTTGATTTGTATTTTTACGTACTCTGGTGTCTTTTGACACAGTGGACACGCTATTTTATAATATACTCCCTATCATCAAACCCTGAACTCGACGTGCATGCAGATTCCCAAGACATTTATTTTCCAATATGTTTGATGCGTACAACGACGCCCAAGTATACGCTCCCATAGCGTCTTGTTGGAATTAAATCACTTTCAGTTTCCAATGTAGCTCAATGTAAAACCCCGGGTTTGTTTTTCAAGCATCGATATCCGGTTTCACTTAAATGCTAATTTTGTTCCTTCAGCTCGCGCGGAACAAATGCGCCACTGACTCCTTGTAATTTCTTGCTTTCATGTTCAGGATAAACTATATTGCTTACATTTCTTGTACATTAAATGGCAGAGACAAAACGGCGCATTACAATCTCGAGGCTGACATAAGCATATCAATCATATAAAGCGGCTTACGTCCACGTGAAAACGGAGCGGGAAACGGAGCAGACATCAGCATAAGCATACGCATGAGCATATAAGCACAAGTACAAGCATAGGGACTGAATCTTATACTTAACATGTCAAAGTTCGTTTTCACTTGACACAAATTCTGATGTATCCGTTTATGCGTATGTCGCTTGTGAAAACCAGGCTTAATGAAAATGAAATCTAACACATAATATTTGATCCGAAAATTGCAGTACGTAGTTTACGGTTTCCATTGAAATACATGTACAAACGACTAAATTACGGTGGCCCACAAGGGACAAAGTAAATATTTAGTATAAACTTTCAGTGCGCTTGGGTTGTTTCAGTTGTTTGGCGTTGACTGATACGCGATCTTCACAAACACTCGAGAACAAAAAGGAAGTAGACATTCATCCAATTCGTCACACTTCAGGATTTTATCCATGACGCAAACGTAAGAACCATGCAATAGGTGCTTTTAAGACAGGAAAGATTCCTAAAATACTACTTTCTCACCTCTACAGCATCCGGCGACGACGCCATCGCTGCCATCGCACAATGTACAATTGTACAAATGGGAAATGTGTTTAAACCTTTCACTTTCAATTTTGATCTGATGTAATGTCTCGTACCCAGGGTCTCTCTTCTTCCCGCCCCCTGGAGCGGGAATGTGGCCTATGGGAAAAAAAAAACAGGATGCAAAAATATTTATTGGAACATTTTTTATAACATGGACTGCTGGAAAAGGTAAATGGATCATCATATATCGTTGTTACGGCTGAATACGACAACAAACCCTAGAAGTGCTTGGAACTTGATGTGGTTAAAAACTTAATTTCACTGATATTTTATTATATTTTACTTATATTATTAGCTTCACGCTTTTGTTTACCGTCTTAACCGCATACGCCATATATATTTAGCTCTGAATCGGAAACTATCTTTACTCCGGAGAACATTCGGAAGCCAGCAAATAGTTCTCGGATAATCTCACATGCATATCTGAGTATAGCAAAGAGAAATACTGATTTCTACTTTTAACGAAGACCGGAAAATTACATCCATTCAGACAATAGATACTTCCGTGATTACGGAGAAAGCAAACAGTCGCGTCCCTTACGTTAGAACAACAACATTATGATTATATATGTTGTAAACTTTTGTGTTTTAACCCTTTAAGCCCTAATATCAAAATTTAAATTCTCATTACTTGTCCCTATACATTTCCTATAGAAGTAGTGGGAGGAGATTGTTTATATATAAAGAGAATTCATCTTGTGTGATCAAGGCCTTAATTCTCATGACCTTTTTGATTGATAAGGCATTGATATTAAAAGGAGAAATTTGATGCTGATCACTCTTAGGGCTAAAAGGGTTAAATAATGAGTATAAACCCGTCGTCTGATTCAGTAAACACATTTTACGATTGTCGATGTAGTGTGCAGTGAGCACCACTACAAATCTTAAAGTATAGGTAACTTGTTCCTTAAGGTCGATTTGCAGTAATTTAATTTAGACACACCAAAAATGCTATTTCCCTCTGCAAGAATTTTTTGCTTTGGCGGTTCCTTTTTACAGAATTTTTTCCTGGCATTTTCCTTTCACGATTCCTCCCCGTCCCCCCCCCCCCCCCCCCCCCAAAAAAAAAAATCATTTTTCTAATGATTCATCCCTTGCCCCATACAAATTTTCAGTTCGAAAAAGACCCGGAATTAACTTCTTACACCCGACGCAACACAAGGAAAATTAGATCTCTGCATACGAGGGATTAGGGAGAATTAAAGTGAAAGTAAGCAATGTAACATGTAGTAAGCATGTAAGCAATGTAAGCATGTAGGTAGGGCGAATTTATAGTTTTCTTTTTTCGGTTAAAGAAGTAAAAAGCGTATACGGCGTGTAGTTGAACGCGCATGGTTTCGAAGTAACACATGAAAATAACAGAAAAGAAAAGCATCTTCAGTGCATGGGAACGTACAACTATAGCGGAAGTCAACTAACCGGAAACCAGCAATGTTTGCGACTTCGTTATTACACACAAACAAAATTGTCAACAAATTCTCCAAATTTATTAAAAGGAATGACAAGTACGACTACCAGCTTCTACCATTTTATCGACCAGGACGACTGAATTCATCCTCTTTGTCTCTTCCCCCAAAGGTAGGAATCCCTTATGAAAGCTTAAGTACGGGTATGGTTTTTGATTTGTGTTGGTTCAAAATAGGATTTACGCTTTAGGCCCAGTTCAAACGTCGAACTTCACATGTGCCGAACCTAATGCAAATGAGCAAAATCTATTGTTCTTGCTAATTTGCATTAGGTTCGGCACATGTGAAGTTCGACGTTTCAACTGGGCCTTAGAATCCCATCATCTGATTTAAAATATGGGTATGTTTTCGTATCGCGGTTGTAAAAGAGTCTTTTCAGTCTTTTCAGTGCCGTTTTGGCCATTAAACGATTTTTTTTCAAAATGGTAAACTGCATTTTCCATTTTCGAATTTCGTCCTGTTCTTCATCCATGCATGCAAGCTTTTAGCTAGCTTTTGGTACTACCGTTACGCCACAAAATGTAATAAGAACCGCTGCAAAATGTACTAAAATTGACGCAAAATTTAACAAAGCAATAAACGCAAAATGTAATTATTTTCAGCTCATTTAATGTAATAACGCTCAAATGTGATATTTTCTCACAACTCTTGAACGACATGTACATTCGAAGTTATTAACTGAGTGGCATAAAGCTAACTTAGGCTTAACGTGATTTCAGTACTTGAAAAGTACATGCACACCAAATTTTGTGTTAAATTATCTTGGGACTCTAATTATTGCTCAATTTAAATTATAAAATGCGTTAATTCTTCCTTATACATAAAAAAAATTAAAAGGTAAAAAAAATCTTATTGTTCAGTGGTAGACAACAGCTATAATTCGATGTGTTCTCAAAACAAAGCCAGATCATCCACTGGAAGAAGATAAACATCTCTGCCAGTCGCCGCGCCGGTGGTCTGAATTTTAGGCAAATGTGATGGATTATTTATTTTCGAACTACAGACGTTCTCTTCAGATTCTTGACCAGTCGTTGGCACCAGTGGATTATTTGGAAGGTTTTCCTCAGTCTGGTGACTTATAGCTGACATCCGAGAATCATCTCTGACTGCTTGCATAAGAGGCGGATATTCAGCATTGCTTCTACTACCATTTGAAAAGCTTTCTTTAGATTGCTGGCCTCTGACTGACGTCAATAAATCATCTCTGACTGATTGCATTAGCGGGGGATATGGAGGATTGCTTCTACTGCCATTTGGAGAGTTGTCCTTGGATTGGTGGCCAGTGTCTGACGTCGGTGAATCATCTCTGACTGCTTGCATAAGAGGCGGATATGCAGGATTGCTTCTACTGCCATTTGGAGAGTTTTTCTCAGAATGGTGGCTTGTTGCTGATGTCGGTGGATCATCCTTGACTGCTTGCATAAGAGAAGGATATGCAGGATTGCTTGTACCGTCATTTGTAGAGCTTTCCGCAGATGGGTGACCAGTGTCTGATGTCGATGGCTCATCTTTGACTGCTTGCATAATAGGCGGATATGCAGGATTGCTTCTAATGCCATTTGACGAGATTTCTTCGGATTGGTACCCCGTGGCTGATGTCGGTGAATCATCCCTGACTGCTTGTGTAAGAGGCGGATATGCAGGATTGCTTCTACTGCCATTTGAAGAGTTTTCTTCGGATTGGTATCCCGTGGCTGATGTCGGTGAATCATCTCTAACTGCTTGTGTAAGAGGCGGATATGCAGGATTGCTTCTACTGCCATTTGACGAGGTTTCGTCGGATTGGTGCCCTGTGGCTGATGTCGGTGAATCATCTCTAACTGCTTGTGTAAGAGGCGGATATGCAGGATTGCTGCTACTGCCATTTGACGAGCTTTCGTCGGATTGGTGCCCTGTGGCTGATGTTGATGAATCATCTCTAACTGCTTGCGTAAGAGGCGGATATTCAGGATTGCTTCTACTGCCATTTGACGACCTTTCGTCGGATTGGTGCCCTGTGACTGATGTTGATGAATCATCTCTAACTGCTTGCGTAAGAGGCGGATATTCAGGATTGCTTATATTGATATTTGAAGAGCTTTGGTCGGATTGGTTCCTTGTGGCTAATGTCGGTGAATTATCGGCTCTGACTGCTTGTGCAAGAGAAGGATATGCAGGATTGGTGATACGGCCATTTGAAGAACGTTCTTCAAATTGGTGGTTTGTAGTTGTTGCCTGCATAAAAGGGGGATGCGCTAGACTGCTTCTACTGTCAATTGAAAACTGTTCTCCAGGCTGTTGGCCAATCGCTGGTACCGACAGATCATCTTTGACTGCTTCCATAAGACGAGGATAAGTTGGATTGCTTCTTATCTGACTTGAAGTTTGCTCTTGAGATTGGTGGCCTGTGGCTGATGTGGGTAGATCATCTGCGACAGCTTGCATAAGAGGAGGATACGTGGGATTGCTTCTACTGCCATTTGACGAGCGTTCGTCGGATTGGTGCCCTGTCTCTGATGTCGGTGAATCATCTCTAACGGCTTGTACAAGAGGCGGATATGCAGGATTGCTTCTACTGCCATTTGACGAGCTTTCGTCGGATTGGTGCCCTGTGGCTGATGTCGGTGAATCACCTGCAACAGCTTGCATAAGTGGAGGATACGTGGGATTGCTTTTATTTTCACCTGAAAGGCATTCTTCAGATTGGTGGTTTGAATGTTTGCATGAGAGGATAATATGCTGGATTACTTCTTCTTGCAAGGGAAGAACTTTCTTTAAATTAGCGCCCAGTGACTGTTGTCGATCAATTATTTGTAACTGTTTGCATGAATGGAGGATGTGCTGCATTGGTTCTAGTTGCTGTTGGGGGATGTTGCTACTATTATTTTCAGGAACTGGTGGCGCTAAGTCATCTTTGACTGCGAGAGGATATGGTGGACGGCTTCTATTTCCACTTGAAGACTGTTCCTCAGATCGTTGGTCAGTAGTTGCTTTTAAAATAGGTGGACATTCTAATTCTAGATTGCTTGCACTTGCGCTTAAAGGATTTTGACGATTCTCTTGACATTGGTTACTAGTATCCGTTGTCCGTGGATAATCTGTAACAGCTTCATCGAGAGGAGGATATGCTGCATTGCCTGCACTTTCACTGCCCGCTTCTCGCGTTGTAGGAGGATACGTTGGGTTCCTGGCACTTGCACTTGCAGGAAGCTCGTCCGATTGCAATTGGTGGTGAGTGGCTGGTGTCGGTGGAGCATCTAGAACGGCTTGCATCATGGGAGGATATGTTGGATTGTTTACTGTCGTCCCGGAAGAGTGTTTTTCGGGTTGGCGCCCAGTATGTGGTCCGGTTTGACTACTTGTCATTACTTGATCAAACCGGTTACCAATAGTTGGGAAATGTTGTAAACCACTTGCATCACACAACTTCGGCATGCCTGTTTCCTTGACTAGTGTATCGCATGAATTGTCTCTGTAATCACCAAAGGAATCAGGCATTATGCTCTTTACTTCTATTTTTTCGGCAGCATAGTCTCCATGGCCGTTTTTCGTTAAGACCAACAGAACTCGCATTAACTGGTCGCCCATTCCAGTGGCTTCATTCCTCATTTTTTCAATGTACTGCTGTGTGAATGCTAAATGAAGCTCTTTTTCTTCAATGGTAGACGGTTGCAGGACCACCGAGATTCCCTGATACTTTGTGAACTTTAACGCTAATGTTCCTGGTGTTGTGTGGCCAACCTAAGAATCAAAGCAAACGTTCGGAAAGTTAATATATTTGTTCAACATTCAGCTAAAGAAAGTGCACCACAGAAACTCATATACATGGGTTAAACCTGAAAAGGATAGGGAGTACAGTCGAACCTCTCCTTACGGACACCTCTCTATTACGGACAGTTCACTTGGTCCCGAAGATACCAACATTCATACAATCCTTATCTCTATAATATGGACACCTCTATAATATGGACACTTCTCTATTACGGACAGTTCACTTGGTCCCAAAGATACCAACATTCATACAATCCTTATCTCTATAATATGGACACCTCTATTACGGACAGTTCTCTTAGTTCTGAAGATACCAAAATTCATACAATCCCTACCTCTATAATACGGACACCTCTGTAATACGGACACTTTGGTCTGTCCCTTTGGTATCCGTATTAAGGTGGTTCGACTGTACATGAATTGGATAATAGGTGTGGATATTTGAAAATGATTTTAATCATGTCCAAGAAAAGCAGATATATCTTTAAAAGTATTTAAGTTTTAACTTCTTTGTACGACTGCCTATAGACATCGGAGGAATAGGGGTCGGCTATTTTGCGAGTTTGCGTTTGTTCACCGAATGTGCCGCTGACCAGGTGGTCCGCTGTTTATTGCAACGATGGCATCCACGATGAAAAGAGGTATGTCATACATCAGCGAAGCATTTCATATCCACGAAAATCTTAGTCATCCTGTGATGTCAATTAGTTTTGTTAGACGAGAAATCTTGTATTCAATATGGTATAAAATGTTTACTACATGAGCGGGAGTGTTGTATCGGCCTATACAATCACGAGACGCAGCCGAGTGAATGTATGATGATGCAACATGAACGATGCAACTTGTGAAATTCACATTCACATGTAAATTAGATACATCCACGAGTGAGTTGTATCTGGTATGTAAATTAGATACAACCACTTGCGAGTTGTTTCTGATATACAGGGTAACCATGTGATTGGAATGGCTTATTTCTATTTGTTAGTACCCTTATGAATTATTAATACATTTTACGATGTCAATTATTTTTGTTAGACGAGAAACCTTGTATCGTATATTCGATCTGAAAATTTAACTACTTATCTTTCAACAATGAAATGAACCATTTGAAAAGAATCTACATGAAGATATACTGAACCTAAAAACTTACTTCTGTATAGGGTTTCCAACTAAGATAGACATGGACTTTACTTGACTCGGATCTCAAAACTGGTTGTCGTTCGGACTTCTCGGCTTTCTGTACACGTGCTAATTGTAGCCCACGTCTTGTTTTTTGGATCGTTCTTAGCATTAAAGGAGCTACGTCAGGAACAGTGCGTCTTTAAAAATGTGGCATTTTTTTAAAAAAGATTCTCAACCAATTCGTAACTCAGTCGAAACCATCCTTGATTCTGTTCGCCGGGTTATTATTACTCACTTTCCCCCTTCCTTAAAATATCCTTTTTTAGGTTTCTTTTTAATTTGAAATCAATTTTGTGCATCATAAAAATATGACTTGAAATATCATGACAAGGCTCCTTTACATATAATTATGTTGTTAAAGTGTTCCTGTTATCAATGCCGAGTTTTCATTGCACTATGTTATGTTACTCGCAACTCGCAGCTGAGATACAGAAATAGTTCATTAATTTCGGATTCTATAAGTGGTTGTCATTCTTACAAAAGAATATTACTCCCGTCAACATGGATACAGCCTGCAAATATAACCCATGTTCATTGTTCGCTGCCATACACCTTATTCATAAGTTCTTTTGAATTTTGTACATGCTAACGAGGCTAGTGAGGCTAATTAAAATAAATACAAAAGAATAATAAATCGGCCGCCATTTATGAATAAGGTGTATAACAATTCATTAAAGATGTCATTACAAATCTAACCTGATATAACATTTCTCCAGATTCCAGGCGGGTTGACGGTGACAACAAGTGAACAATCACTTTTCCATCCTTAATTAAAGGAAACCCCTAAAAATGACAAAGAAGATAGATGCATTATCGTTAAAGAGTTGATTGTTGTTAATCGTGGTATAAAGATATAATAATAATTAACGATTATTGGATGAGGTTGAGCATGATAGCGATAATTATCAAGGCCAAAGTTCGTGTTATCTGCCGAAGCCGAAGGCTGAGGAGGATAACACAAACTGAGGCCTTGATAATTATCGCTATCATGCGAAAACCGAATCCAATAATTGTTTTATTATGCATATTCCTGAGCTGCACTTGTAAAGACAAGAGCACGCACTTCTGCATGCATAAAACTTTTGTCTGTAGGTATGACGTAACAGAAACAGCAAGCAATAATTAGCTGCGTGCTTATAGCCAATCAAAATCGAGCTAGTGACACCAATGTATAATAAAGTGTATTATCGTTTGTCTCGCGATGTAGTCACTTTAGATGATGATCGCAACGTTTTGACTGCTTACTGCCAGTTTTCATCAGGCGATGATTATGTGCCACCATTAGTATCACGATGGTCGGCTATCCACATACCACATACCTAACAACATCAACCGGAATAAAGGAATCGAAATTTCCTACAGCGGACCGCAGCGAGAACAGTACAGCTAGTCAAAAGATATAAGTAACCAAAACGATTCCAGATCATGTTTTAACTCAGGGAATCCAGGCTCACAACAGCAATCCTCAAGGACAAAAAATATAAGGATTTGTATGGGATTTTATAGTGAGTTTGATAAAGTATTAACTTATAAATAAACAGCCATTAAAGTGTTCATAGTCCTCATTAAAAATGTCTATCTGTTGTTTCTTGCAACTTTATGGCTTTTAAATGGCATTTTAGTGACTTTTGGTTTCTCTGGTTTGACTTCAAGTCAAACCACCTTAATGGCTTAATGGCTGTTTATTTATAATTTTGATATTTTATCAAACTCACAATAAAATTCCAAACAAATCCTTATATTTTTGTCACTGAGGATTCCTGCTGTGAGCCTGGGCTCCCTGTGGTTTTAAATATTTGTTGTGGTGCAATTTTGTCCTTGGTGCAAATTTTATTTTCCTTTGTTTTTGGGTATGTTAATGTATGATAATGAGTTTTAAACAAAGGTAAATAAAATTTGCACAAAGGAGGGGTTGTTTAACAAATGTTATCTTAGATCAAATGGATTCTTTATGACCAAAAAACAAGACACAAAAAATCCAAACAGGAATCATTTAACCTGAAGGAAGAAAACCTTCGTATATATGAACCTTTTTAGACTTCTTCATGGTTTTCTCAAAATACCTGCAGTAAAATCTTACCCAAATTGACCAAGACATGAAATCGTGAAATCTTTTAAAAAAGTTATTAAATTGTAAATGTTCTTAGTATTAATTTACCTTTACTTTCAGTCTCTGTAGTAATAAAATAGTTGGTGTGACAAATTTATTGGTGAATTCATTCTGAGATCCACCATATCTTTGATTCAGTATTCTCTCAAGCCCTTGTTGAACTTTGTTGCTGCAGGGATATCCATCTTCATAAACAACAGCAAGTGAGTGTTGCGCAGTGACAAGGGTATCCTGTACAACAAAAACAAAAATGAAATCCATACACTCTTAGTATAGCCCAACTTAATATCTATATAAAAACAACATTTTCAAAGAGGGCATTCCTACTTGTCAAGTTAAAACAACCCAATGACAATGTAGCTTAACTGGTATTACCATACCAGTAGCAACAAAAAGGTTATAGGGGCTGTTAATTAACCTCTTGTGCTGTTGGTACTTTTTTACTAGTGCCACTTGTATCCTGAAGATATTACTTGGTGTCTGAATTAATTAACAGATTATTAAAATAGTTGCCCTAGCAAAAGCGTGATAGTTAATAAATTTCACTAGCATTGATTTAGATTTTTAAATCTAACTACGGGTAAAATTCTCTGTTTTCTTAAAGAGCATTCTACAAAGGACTTTTGAGTCCTATCAGGTGCCCGATGGCTTTGCCATGCTGATGAGCCCTAACAAGGATGAAACACCTTTCCGTGGCTGCCACTGGCAGGTGATATGGCTGTGCGTATGCGTAAGGTACTGGCCAGACTGCAGGGTTGGTGCTTGAGTTTGCACTTGCTTTTTTTTGTGTTTCTGTTTTCTTTGGTATTTTTACTTTACTTTCTTTTTTACTTTAAAACTAGAAAAACATGACCCGCAATAAAACTTCGTAAACCCAGACTGGCTTAACCTACAATCTGACCTACAATTTGAAAGATTGACGACGTTTCATGATGATTACATAGACAGTTTCATCACCAGGCTTGCCACCAGTGTTTTGCCGATTTGTGACAATTTGTATGGTCTTGTATGCCAAGAAAGTTCAGCAACGGTTTAGTTCCGCTCATTTGCCTCTCTGTTGACTTGATCGATCGTTTGTTTAACGTTCATTTTAATTTTTTGTCTTGTTAATGTCTGAGCACCTTTTGTTTCATTTTGAAGCGAGCTACTTCCGGTTTCACACGAAACAAGTGATAAGGAAATATAAATGAATCCAATAAAATATGTTTGATCCATAAGTCGCTATAGTTTTTAAAACTCTGACCTGGCAATCAACGAAAGAAAATGCACAGATACAATACAAAAAGAGAATTGCGAAAGAGAGAACAAATGACGAAACATTAAAATCGATAATGGCCACGCTTCAGATCACTATTAAAAATACACGATCTTTATTCATACTGAAAAAGCGAAATTACCGTGTTTAATAATAAACCCTAATAAAAGAAATCCTTTTACTGCCAAAAGTGCCCTCGTTTTAATACTGAAACACACTTTGGACGTCGTTTAATAAGCAAAATATTCGAAAGCACGACAGAAATCTATAGCTTTCGTCTCAATGGTCACATTATTTTCAACGGGGTTTTATTCATGGACTCCAAATTTCAAACCACATATTAAATACGTGTAATAGGCAAAGAAAATGGTAAAATAGCTTTACGGAATTTTCTCACCTTCAATGTTTTCGACGAAAACGCCATCAGCAAAGCGTGGGGAATACTGTGGGGAATAACAACCTCAGCACTTTCGATCTGACGTAATGTCGGATTGCATGCGTCTTCCGGAGGAAAAATATTGGAACATGGACTCCTGAAACAGGAGGATGGATCATAAATTGTTATGTGACTGAATGGAGAACCCTGAAGATTCTAATAACAGACATGATCAATCTTTATAGTTATTGTTATTAGTTATTACTATATTAAAACTAGTTTAATATAGTTGTTAAGAGTTATAACAAATCACACGTTTGACCGGACTTAGACGCACTGTATCATCCCGTGGGGGGGGGGGGGGGGGGCGTAGTTATTCTCCAAGTCGCTTCGTGCAAGAGAACCCGGGGTAAGGCGGAGTTTTACCTGAATTTGAATGGAGTTTAAGAGGCTTAAAGGGGGGGGGGGGGGGAGGGAACACCAACAGACAGTTGATACCCACGCAAGAGAACCCCAGGTTGCTGGTGGACTAACTTGGTGACCACATAGATTCATGAGATGAGCGAAGGGTTTTTGATCGCCGTTGAAACGTGAACGAGATATTTCCTTTAAACTCATATTAAGTAGCGGAAAAATAGCATTTAGGTATCACTAATTGTCACCAAATATACAACAAAACTGAATAAAAGGATTATATAGAGCAAAACAAAACAAACAGGTGGCCGAGATAAAATGGAGGAATACAAGATTAAGTTCATGACAGGCTGTCCACCATTCGAAAAATTGCCATTCTGGAAACTTTCATCCTGGGATAACATCCTGCAGTTTTATTTTTCTTTTTTCTTTGTATTCATCACATTGGCGATTGATCTCTCTAACAGAGAGGCCTTGTGGAAGAAACATCTGAAGGATGACTGATAACACAATAACCTCGAAGCAGTCTCGAAACACAGATCATGTCCTCAGACGACAAATATCCCTGCTCTTAAGGTGATGTTACGCGGGAAGATTCGCACCGACGATTTTTGGCGCAACAATGTTGCGCTAAAAGTTGACGCCGTGTAACATGGGTGCGCAGACAATTTTCTTCGAAATTTTTGCGTTGCGAGTTTTTGATTCAGCTTCAAAAACTCGCAACGCAAAAATTTCGAAGAAGGTCGTCCGCGCACTCATGTTACACGGCGTCAACTTTTAGCGCAACATTGTTGCGCTAAAAATCGTCGGCGTTGCGAATCGTCCCGTGTGACATCACCTTTATACTTCAATGCATTGATACACTACCCAAATACGGTCATAAATAAAGCTCTCGATATTGGTAGTTCTACATGACATATATCCACTTCACCTAATGTTCTTGAAAAGTACCCGGAGTGTAACTAACGCTGATACAAGTACAAATCTCATGCTCGAGCAAGTTAAGGCATGACCAAGGCGTTTCAAACGACCCCCCGCGACGAAGAGATCCTTTATTTATTTATCGATACAATTAACTTCAAAGTTCGATGCTAATAGTAGGATTTACATCTGACTTGGTTAATCATATGAGAGTGTAAGTTAGTATCACGTGACGATGCGCTGTATTTGACGTCACAAAATGCGTTTTCTAAAATGGGGAAAGGTTCTGCAATATAATTTTAAAAATATTGCTACTAAATTTTCCAGTAGAATATCAGCATTGTTATTCTGCCTCGTAAGGTGGTATCTGTAATTTGTATTAGAAGTAATTAAGCTATTTCTAAAGTCACGTGACCTATTTACCCTAATTACGTGATTGCTATTAAACTTGGACATGCTCACAAGACTATTCCATGACGAGTACCTAAGATGCAAACGATTGGTGCTCAAAAAGTTTTAATTTGATTTGATTTAATGTCCCCCATTTTACCCTGAATATTTTAACCGTTAACGTTCAATAACAGGTCACGTGACTGATATTCGAATGTCACAAATGTTTCATATAATTAAGGCCACTGAAACAATATTGCTTGCAAATTATTAGGAACATTGAACGACGACTTCCTTTTCAAATGAAACTATGCCAAATAAGCAGGTAAACCATGCCTTAACTACTTGCTTGAGCACGTCGTAATCGATCATCGGAAATATCATCGATTATAATCGGTTTATTCCAAACCCTAAACCTCGCTTTACCAGCTGGATAATTGTGTTTTCAGCGGTTTTTAACATAAGAAGCCATGTTGAAATCCGAACATGCAAAGGAGGCAAAGATAGGAGAGGACCATGGAAACGAGGTTGAACCTTTATATTGCCTTCGTTTCTTTCATTCGGATGTTCATAGTTCATGTTCGGATGTTCATAGTTCATGTTCATTTCAATACTTTCATATTTATTCGTTTGTTCTGCTATGTCTTACAAATATTTGAATTCCTTTAGTCTTCTAGTGGATAAAATTTTATCAACGCTCTGGATAAGATTAAAAACGCACAGTTTTTATATCGCTTGAACAAAATATGCACGATTCCAAATCGTTCATATTCCGTTTCCCCCCCAAAAAAAAAACACCAGGTAAGGTACATTCAGTGATTATATTTTCCAACAAAGACAAAATCCCTCAAAAAGACAAAATACAACAAGATATTTAACGTTCACTTTAATCTGCTAATTTCTCATTTAGACATTATATAGGTGATTCATTTTTTCGGTACAATCGATAATCATGCAAATAATGTTTATCTAGGCTAGTTTTAAGTAAAAAGTAATAAAGTAAAGTCGCACACGAGCCAGATGGTCCACACGGCCGGAGCTTAAACCCGGTTTCTGTAGCATGAAGCGACTAGGAATATTGCTACTCCCCCCTGGATGGGATGCTAGTCCATCGCAGGGTTACCCCCAGAATTTTGTGGAGAGAGACAGTGTGGAGTAAAAGTTTCTTTCTAAGGAAACAACACGACGGCAGAAACCAGGCTTCGAACCACCGACCTTCGGGTCGAAAGTCCGACGCACTAACCACTAGACCACCGTGTCTCCACAGTTTTAAAGTAAATAGTAAATAATGTTTATTTAGGCTAGTTTATTTCGGATTGTGTATTGTTATTTTAGAATTGGTCTTATTTTAGTGTCCCCAATTAGTAGAGGGGTTTTACCCTCGGCTAGGTACTATATAAACTCATCGATTTGATTGATTGAAGAAAGATCGATTGTCGCGTCGCCGTAACAATGAGTTACGGAAATCTAAAAAACACTGATCCCGTTTTGTTTAAATTCACTATACTAGTGCAATTTGCCTCAACTGGTTTGCTCAATCTCCTTAAAATTCACTTGAATATTTCCTGTTGGCTTTATAATTGCATTTTGTGTAATACGTAAGCTAGGGTTCTATTCAAACCCTAACCCTATTAACAACTCAAGGATCCAGTTGAGCTATATCATATCCCATCACCATCCTCCTCCCACAGCGTGATGTATTGATCCGCTCGCAGCTGCTCCACACCAGGCACCCCTTCATCCGGGTACTCGCTGTCGATTCCGTATCCTGTGATGTACACTTTTGTGTTGCTGAACTAAAAGGTACACGAGATGTTAAAAAAAAATAAATAAAATAATAAAAAAAATTGTGTCAGTGAATTTTGGACATTTTATAATTTTGCCTTAATCATTTAGCCAGTTCAGCATTATGCCGTAACACAGTTTTCATACGACCTTTTTTTACGAGCAGCATCTTTTGTTTTTGGCTCGTGGCTTTTGATCGCTTACTCCCCATTGTCGTTCCAGTCAATTCTTCCTTCTGAGTACCATACACATAATACTACTCTTTATAAGGAATGTACATTGTCTGTTTAAACTTAAAAGTGTTTTTAAGTGTTAGGTAAAAATCCTTACCTGCGGTTTCTTGGCATAATCCGCAACCTCTGCGAACTAAGATAACACAAATTGCATTTATAAGTATGGTAATCTATTACCTACTGGGATCAGAAAAGCTTTGCGTTTTCATTTTCACATGGCTACAAATTAAGCAACGAATATTTGAGAAAACACTTTTCTTACTGAGGCGTGTTCTTTAGATCCTTTCTCTCTTGCATCCACAATCACAGTGGAGGCCTGAAAGAAAAACTCGTAGATGTCCTCTTTGAAGCCAGAATCCACACAGTATCCCAGGATGGGTTTGTCTCTAAAGTACAGCACGAACCCTGTTTAAATAGAGAGACAACATTATTCTGTATGATCACGGAAATACGGTCTCATATCTACCATCAGTGGGGTGGATAACATGAATAGGGAACCTTTGCAGACGTCACTGTTACCATTTTGCTTCATTAGCATAAATCAGACAACACGACAACACGCCATTAACAAATGGACTGCATAGACTAAAAGAGCATGTCAAACTAGGTGTTCGGTCCACATATCAAAGTCTGATGTGTTGAATATTCTCGGAGAAATAAGCTTTCAAAAACTGTAAAAGTTACCAGGAATGTATGGCAGAGTCCTCCCCCAACCATACAATCTTTATAAATGTAAAAGGGTAATTTCTCGAAAAATTATTTTTCATATCACGCTTAAATTTCCAGAGCGAACTAAGTTTGCCAAGCTCCTTTGAATTATGGAGTTCATTTGGGGCTAGTTGCAGAGGCGGCGGAGCGTTTTGAAACGTGAGGGGAGGCGCTCATCGTACACCAAGCCAAGCGCATACCCCTACTCAAATTTCCCAAAATGTCCTTTGCGTAATTCGTTGGCACAAGCAAACCTATTTGCAATCGTAGGGTGTCCAGCGTGTCCGTAATCGATTTGTGACAATGCATAAGTAGGCGGTTGTACAGACCATCCTGCTTCATGTTTAGGTAGTTCTTGAGTCGTCGGAGGGGGGGGGGGGGGGGGGGGGCTACAGCTCCCCCTGCTCCACCGCTTATGCGTTGTATCATTTATGGTAATGTATGCTATTGTTACCAAGCAAAAAAAGGAAACAAAGATTCTACAAGAGTTGTTGTAATATGATGGTTTAAGTGTGGTCATTTTCATGCACCATTTGTGATTCGGTCAAAAAAGACATTTTCTACTCCTTGGGTGCTAAGCACGAGTGCCTTCGATAGACCATTGGGATCGATGATCTCAGTTACTGCACAGTTTTTTGGGTGCTCCAGGGTGTGGCTGCAAAGTCCATTAAATGGACACTGTCCGCCGAAATCACGAAATTGTGTTTACTTATTTCCATGTTATATCGCTAAATGCCACTAAATATACAACTAAATTGAATGAAAGGATTCTATAGAGCAAAACAGAAGCAGTAGTTTGGAGATAAAGTGCAGGATTACAAGGATGGAAGTGGATTACAGTTCATCAATTTTGATTTCGTGACAGGCGGTCAAGAAATCAAAGTTCCCATTCTGGTGGATTTTGAGCTTTTTAGACGTTTTTTGTCTCTTTAGTTAACATTTCTTTACTTTCATCACTGTTGGTGATTTTTTTCTTCCTGTTTCAAGATATTAAAGCAAGCTTAAAGCAAGCTCCTGGCCATCATCATGAAAATACGATATTTCAGTCAGGACAGTGTCCCTTTTATCCTGGAAGCACATACATGGGAAAAGTGGGGGCAAGTAAAATTACATCAGCAACGACAAAAACGAAAAACATATTTCACTCTTGACTTTGTTGCATAACTCAACGCTTCTACCTACCATAACACACTTCACCATGTAGAGTTCGGTAAATTTTGATAAAAAAGTCTTTGTCCTCATCAAGGTACGTTGGGTCTCCATTGGGATGGCACACCACCCAATCTGCTACTTGTTCCTACGGACAATGACATTAATAAGACGTCACCATGTTAACGACGCTTTCAAGGGACAAGAGGAGAGGGCGGGGTGCAGGGAGGGGGGGGGGGGGTTGTCAAGCACAAGGACCTAGTGAGAAATACCGCTGGGGTATATCTTTAGCTTATGTAGCATGTTTGACCTTGGAGCAACATACACCTCCCCCTGAATATCAATTTCTGTTCCTGCTTTCGCAGATGACTCTGCCTTCAAATTTTGTCTGGTCAGCCTAACAATTCATCGGTAGCCATTTACACACATACAGGTGAAGAGAGGTGAGCTACGAGCAATGCCTGGCTCTTCTCTGGGATAAGTGAGTGAGCGAAATAAGCGAGCTGGCTCTAAGACTTACGCTAATGCAATTGTCGTGCCCCTGTAATCGCTTGTTTCACATGCTCAATTTTTCCTGATAAAAACGAGGCAATGCTCGCAATCTAGAAGAGAGTTTTCGGATAGCAGTGTGTAGTCCAATCATATTGGGCGGACAGGAATGAAAACCTAAAACTCTGGATCCAGAGTGTGATCCAAAAGCCATGACTACCAATATATGGTTGTTAATTAGACCTGCATGCTGGTTAAGTCTCAAAGCCACAAACTATTTCAAGCCGCTAAAAGTTCTCACATGTCACCTATATTAAGTTTAACTTTGCAAAAGCCAAAATACATGTTTGGGTTAATGCAGACCCAAAGGTAATGGTTCAGCTTTATTGAGAAATACTCTACTGGTGCTACTATAAACATGTGTCCTTGGCTGAGGTTGGCTACAGTGAAAATGGATTGCCAATTTAAAACATTGGACCATTTTTCATTTTCAAGTTTCCGAGTTGTGTCTTGGAGACTTGCTAAACACTGACTGTGATTTATTATCCCTTGGAGAATTCACCTGATATCTTCCTAGCCTCTTGGTGTTCTACATTTACATTTACCAAAATGAGAGCAGTCCCTCTCTTCGAGGCTTATGTGCTCTATAAGCATTTATAGTGTTTGACAATGGTATTTAGTTATAATTCAAGGCAGTTTTGACCCAGAAATGTCAAACGAAATCCCCATGATATAGCTCTTTTAAGGTCTTAAGCCTGGTTTCCACATGATCGCTACGATCGCCGAAAAACGAGACCGGCGAAACCACTCTGCTCGGCGATCGTAGCGATCGTAACGCGATCGCGATCGCTGGGCTAGAAACAATTCTTATCGTAGCAATCGGCGCACAGCGATCGTAGCGATCGTAGCAATGTTATGGAAATCACTTTCATCGATCGTGGCGATCGTAACTATCCCACAAAGCATTGCAGTATCGCTTTATGTATCCCCAGAGTCCTCCCAATGTAATTTTTTTTCTAGAGGATGCTCAGAAAACATTCATTAAGAAATAACTTGGGTTAAATGTGCATAACCACCATGCCTCCTACTGAACCCTGTGATGCACTAGATATGAACTGATACTTACTGGTTTGTACAAGGTGAGCATCTCATCAAGCCTGTGTGTCTTAAGTTTGTGTTCCACCTCTGGACCGCATATCACCCTCAGCCGTGGTTCACTCGCTAAATATCTCCTTTTGCTCTCAATTGCAAACAGCATCGGCAGCTCTCCAGAATGATCCAAGTGGTTGTGCGAGATATACACGTTTCTGGGAAATTCCGTATAGGCTAAGAATACAAAAGAAAACAAAGTCTGAATGTCATTTAAAGGGTCACACTTTAGGATTTCATCCACAGACTCAAACGTCAAAACCACCTTGTACAGTGTAATAAAAGCACTGCTCAGCAGTTTTTATTTGAATGGTCACACTTTAGGATTCTCAAAGGTTATGGGAGCAGTGGTGGTGCAGAGGTGAGAGCACTCGCCTCCCACCAATGTGGCCGGCCGGGTTCGATTACCGGCCCCGGCGTCATATGTGGGTTGAGTTTGTTGTTGGTTCTCTCCTTGCTCCGAGGGTTTTTCTTCGGGTACTCCGGTTTTCCTCCCTCTACGAAAACCAACATTTCCAAATTCCAATTCGATCCGGAATTCGAGGGCCACAGGTTTGTCAGTCTCTCGAGAGACTGTTAAGTTTTACACTCGTTAAACAAAGTCGATTTATTTACTTATTTATTTTTTTAAAGTTAGGGTAGCCTATTTCAGCAATTTGAACAACGGCAAGCACGAGAGTTCTTTATTTAAAGTCAGAATTAAAGTCAGGGGCGTAGCCAATTTTTAGAAGAGTTGTAGGCTTGGCCATCCGGCCCGCAAGGGCCGCTTCTAGGGGGGTCCGGGGACAAATTGACAATCGCTCTTCTACACATATACCCAAACAATCATGGCAACAAACAAACGAAAAAAAAAGCCACAGCAAATTAAACTGAATAGAAAACAACTCTAAGATTCACCAAGTTTCTCTCTGCATGGTTTGAGAACTCCAGCACCAACGTCCGCCATCAGCATAGGCTTTCCACCGTGAATGATTATTACAGACGAACTTGGTTTGCCATGCAGTACAGCTGAAAAAGCCAAAAGCATGCAAGCGTAGAAATGGTCAGAGGATATGTTTCATCCATACCTATACCACGGTTTGTTGACAACTGGGGTGTTTAGATGCTGTTACTATTTCAAGCATATTTCTACAGCAAGGGAACAAAATCAGTGTTCTCTTGTTACAGCCGATTATTATACATGTATTATTGGGTAGTATATTACAGTCACTAAGCCAAGATTGGATTCATGTACAGCATTACAGAATTGGGCGTTTTAACTAACTACTCAATGAATCAGTTGTTTACAGAGCGGTTTTCAACTGAGCGACGAAAATAATTTCGTTATTGCTTTGGTTTTTCTGCTACACTTTGTGATTGGCTAAAATATCTCGCGCCATTTTCTCAACCAAATTGAGGTAAAACCAACTGAGCCAATAGACCAATTTCGATATATTAAAATTCATACTTGGCTCCGAGGCTTGGGGGAATAAAACAAAAGAAATGATTCAAATGAATAATTCAAGTTCAACCTCACAGTGATTTCTTTTGTTTTATTTCCCCAAGCCTCGGAGCCAAGTATGAATTTTAATATATCGAAATTGGTCTATTGTGAGTTGCTCTCCCGCGTTTTCTCGCGCTTGACACCAGCTTGGCATGTATTTGTTTCGAGCTCTGATTGACTCATTGTGTTGTCTGCCTCTGTTGTGATTGGCCAGAGTAGAACCTACTTTGGTCTTGGTTAGACAACAATCAAGTGAAAACCGCTATGCAGCTTACTGATTGATTGATTGATTGATTGATTGATTTTGCCAATCGATCGATCTATCAACCAATCATTAGACCAACAAATCAATGCAATTTATTGATGTAACATGCGTTTTATGGGCTAGCATGCACAGAAAGAAGCGTTGCCTAGCGTTTTAAGTGACAACGGTTTTTTTAAACGCTACTTTTTTTAATTCAAAGGAGGTTGGAGACGGTTACTTATAAACTCGAAGTGTTACCTGTTGTGCCAGTACCAGTGCCCACGCAGTAAAGCTCGACTTTATTCTTCTGCGAGGTTACTTTTCCTCTTAGCATACTGAGAAGGAAGTGCATTTCGGGACGGGATTTTTCTGGCTTCAGACATTCATCAATAATAGTTTTAAGCTTTTTCGCCAGTTCCTCTCCAAATTCCTCAATGGAAATGTCCTGGAAACCATCGATGTAGAATGAGTGAGTAAGAGGTTCTAAAAGCGATCCGGGTAAAATCGAATTTCTCCCTACAATATCACTTCAACGTCAGACAGAGAAGCGCTGACAATGTTACAATCATTAGGATATGAGACAAGAAGAAGGCTTTTGGCAAAAAACACTTCACACAGTGTTTTATTAACCTCTTACACTGGTGTTAATTTTTTTCGTAGTTATTTCAACTCCAAAGTAGAGTCCGTTTAACCCCCAAAAGTAGTTTATCTTGCTGTGTTGTAGAGTTAAATTAACTCCATTAGCGGTTGGCGTTATTTTACCCCGGATTCGGAGTTATTTTGTATATTCTTATTATTTCTCCTGTTAAACGTACATTGTCCCTTTCAGAAAAATCTGTCAAAGTTATTTTTTTGATGTCCGCAGAAATCCGCATATATTCAGTGAAGTTGTCGTCATGAATGAATTTCTTCAAGGCCTTCAAATGGCGCCTTGTTAATCCAAGATTTCACACAAATAATCGCTTCCTGTTTGGCGTAAAATGCTGTAATTTACCTACAGAATTCCTTTCTTAGGTATCATCCGATTTCCTCCCTTTTTATAACAAAATCTCCGGCAAAACATGCGAGTGCTCCGTTTGTAAATTTTCTTCAAAATCCCGCCAAGCCAACGAGAACGAAGCGTTCAACCAATCACGAGTGAGAAATTTTGATGCTCGACCAATCTTTGTCAGCCAATCAGCATTCAGTAATTTTGCCCTCTATATTATAAGGAGTTAAAATGACTCCCAAAAGCGGGTCATTTTAAACCCAAAATTTTAACTCCACTTTTAGAGTTAAAAATAACTCTTTGGAAAATTGCAGTGCATATACGTTAAATCGAAGGGTACAATTTTTTTTTTAATAAAAGTAGAAAACAATTAGTTTCATGTTACCCATGAAAATTGTTAGCAAAGTGGAAACAATGCCTGGTCTAGTAGGGATTCTTCAGTGAAGTATTGGGCCTGAGATCATAGTCTCTTCGCCTACACATAAATTGTGTCTTTCACACGCGATGTCAGCAAGTGGTTTCTTTAGCCCCCCTAGCTCAATTTACGAGCTTTCTAAAAACATTTCAATTATTCAATACTTTCCAACGGATCAGCAGTATTTATCAACAGTTGATTACATCAGATGTGTTTTTCAATCTAGGAGAAAAACATTTATGTTTGAAGCATGGCAGCACAGCACACGGTCTTCGCTGTTTCCAGAGATGTACTCAATTTTGTCAATTAAAAGAAAAACATTTGAAAGTAACTATTACCGGGATAGTTGGATTTTCTCCAGCCATTTTCTTGTTAAAAACAGTTTCATGTTGAAGTATGTCTGCAAACACAGCTTTGCCGCTCAGTACTTCCACCAAGCACAAACCTATAACAACACAAGAAATGGTATCCAGTCGTAATTTTTGCAAATAACAGAGGGTTTTCATCATATCCTCCTTACATTCAGTCTTTTTAACTCAAAATAACTTTGCGCATTACTCGCCAAAGCTATAAATTAATCTTAGTGAACAAACAGGGAATCATTTAGGCTCGATTACTAGCCGTTTTGTTCGCCCGCGTTCCTTCCTTCGGATCTGAAAACCGGACTCCCTCAAACGGCTGAAAATCGAGCCTAGGAATCATTGTGATTTTAGTTGGATTTGATCAGTTCACTTTGTCCAAGGGACCCCAGTTACTTAAGCCGCACAGTGAAGTATGTCTCTTAAGTTAAAAACAAACAAACAAACAAACAACCAAAACTAAAGGCCACTTTTGTTTAGTAGGCATTTTCTTTATGGAGCGAAGCACTTTAAACGGAAAACCGAAGACGTGCAACCCGTAGCACGGCTTGTCACGTGGCTTTTTAGTGGTGTAAGAAAAGGAGCAACAAGCGTGAAGCTCGATTGACGCGTGATCTAGTAAATCAATGACTACCTTGCCCCTATAAAAAAATCTTCATCTTCACAGTTATCTTCATCATTTACTCACCAAAACTGTGAACATCAGCCTTTCTGGAGTAGTGACCTCCAGAGCTCACCACTTCCGGGGCCATGTAGCGGTAGCTGCCAATCTGGGTTTTGGTTTGTCGTGTGCCTTCCGTTGCGCGAGCTAAACCAAAGTCTCCGAGCTTCAGAACTGTGTGATCAGTGGACAACTAGATAAAATCAAAATGATCTTACATATACACAGTGTTTTTCAAAGACTGAATTAAAAGAACTCCTAAAGTTGAGTAAATTACCTCCTTACACTGGAGTTATTTTGACCCCCAAAAGTAGTTATCTTGCTGTATAATAGAGTAAAATTAACTCCATTAGCGGTTGGAGTTATTTTAACCCCGGATTCGGAGTTAAATTTGGAGTTAAAATGACCGCCCAAAAAGGGTTATTTTGAACCTAAAATTTTAACTCCACTTTTTGAGTTACAATAACTCTTTGGAAAATTACAGTGTATTTTACAGTACAGTGTATGACAGTGTAATTGTGTCTTATATTATACGGTTTAAATTTATAACTCAGAATTTAACTAAAATGGGAAAAGACTGACCTCAACGCAAACAAAACACAACTTTCTACGAATTCAAGTAAACCACTTCAGAAAAAAAGTCTTCAGTACATATAAAAGCTAGCCGTGTTGATAAAAAATTGCATATTAAAAACATGCACATTAAAATGCCTGTAGGTTTATTTCTCTCTTAGACAATTGTAGACACACTCGTTTGAATTTTTATTTTGGAGTTAAGTAGAACTGACAGCAATGGAAACCGACTGCATGGCCTTAACGGCTCGTGTTTTTACAAAACTGAAAACTGTTTGTTCTCCCAAATCAGAGCATGGCTTATGCATGAAAAGTACACACATGTTTGTTACTTGGGTCTGCGATCATCTATCTATCTTCGAGGTCTGCAGGTTGCTTCCTTCCCTTCTCCATCCCACGATCCCCTCACCTACAAAGATCACATCGCCCTTGCATCCATTTTATGAACGACCAGGCTAGAAACGGAGTATTTATTTAATCTCTATATGTCGATCCCGGCATGAGGTTTATTAGGCCACTACGCCACAATAAACCTAGCTTTTCCGTCACTGAAAGAAATCAATTTAGATCAACTGGCAGCAAGGTCCAGATCACAAAAAGTCAATATTCTTACAAAAATGTTTTCCGGTTTCACGTCTCTGTGAATGATTTTTAGCGAGTGTAGATGTTCAATTGCTGAGCCAATATCCTCGATGAATCTGACTGTGAACTCTTTCCCCTGTCCTCTGTTTTGTTGTTTTTCCAGCAGAACTTTGAGATTTCCTCCCGCCATGAACTCCATAACGATCGCCAACTGATTCTGTATAGAAATGCATTCAATCACTTCCACGATTTTGGGATGCTTTGCTTCCCTGCGGACGAGATAAAGTACTGGTCGGTCTGTTACAGTATATTTCCTGGCGTTAAAGATTATGTAAAGAAAATGGTAGTCTTTTGATATAATCCGCAGAAATAGCAGATCGACATACTTTCCCTAACACGAAATAATAGACAACATTCGTATTCACGGTATTGAACTGGAACTAGCGTGCAGTCGAGGCTCATGCGGGGGAATCTTTTCACATGCAAATATTTTTAAGTAATGCTTCACATAAGAACGATAGCAAACTTCATTGTTCTGCGGCATTGGCTCTTTCCCACCTAGAATATCTTTGATTTCAAGAATAGAGGAGGAGCTGATGGTTAATAATTATATTTCATTATAAAAACAAAGAAAATCCATTTGCGTCAAATAAATTTTAGGAAATGTTCGTGGTTAACCAATCAGAATAGCAGAAGACAATAGCTAATAATTTTGCTTCTTTGATGAAGTTCCCCAAATACAATATCTGTGCGATTGGGTCTCAAAATATTTGAAACCTTAAAAAATTTAGACTTTTTGCACCTTGAACCTTAACTTTTTAGCGGTTTTTGAGTCTAGGCCAATGAGAGCACTAGTTGTAATAATGAAAATAGTCGATTGTCGTGCATTGCCGTTCAGCACTATCCTTCTTATGCGGATCATTAGTTATTGATATTCCCCCGCATGAGCCTCGACTGTAAGCTAGTTCCAGTTCAATACCGTAAAAACGAATATTGTATATTCCAAAGCCTGATATACATTACCCTGGCTCTAGAAGTCGGCCTCAAAGCTGCCGAAATTAGTCCAAATTCCTATGCGTTACTTTTAAAACTTTACCGCGAAAGGAAACACTTAATACCTCAACATGTCCACTTCTCTTTCAAAGTCCTGAATCTGTTTACGATTTTCTATGTTCTTGAGAATCTTAACAGCCACATGCCGTCCGTCCTTTTTAGCTTGAAACACCTGACCAAAGCTTCCTTCACCGAGTGGTTCGAGATAGCCTGGGTCCAGTTGACTTCTCACCTTGTGGCTTATGCGGGTTAGCGTCTCCAGAGCTTCCAAATCTTTTTTCTATAGAAGAAATAAATGAATCTCGTAAAAGCCCTAGACAAAAACCCAGTACCTTCAAGACACATTGTAAATATGCAATAGAGGTTTTGCACGGCAGCCATGTTGCATGGCAGGAACAATAGATTCTTTTTTCCCATGGGAAAGAATGTTCTTTTTAATGCAAAACATTTTCATTGTTCCTTGCCGTGCAAAACCTCTATAGTGACGAAACTGAACGGCTTAAAACTATAATATTATAAAAAAGCAACAAATTTTAAGAGCCTGCGCTTGGATGGACACGAAGTGAAATTAAAAGAAACTGAGGAAAGTATCACGTATAATAATGTAGGAAACGGGAAAATAACGAAAGAAAAAAGAACAAGAATGCCGGCGCCTGGTTATAAGACGATTGATTTAATTGCTTGCTGAGGGAGGTTAAAAAGTTGTAAAAGCACTCGCTGAAAGTCGATTCGTACTTGTTGCTGGGTAAATGTTTCCTCTCGGCCCGGCTCCAAAAAAAAAAAAACGCGCCAACGTTTAGAAGATCCATTCAACTATAGTTTTCTTATCGTACGCGACAATTGTCAGCAAGTTGTCAGAGGTTTGTTTTACACGAAAATACTCCTGTCGAAGTTTTGTCGTAAGCAAAGTCGACAAATTTGTAGGGGCGGTACGCAGCTCTTACAAGGTCTTCTCTGATTAGCCGAGAAAGCGATAGAACAAACAACACAACAATGGCTAACAATAGACCCTAGACCTAAAAACAATAGAGCTGCGTGGTAAACAGGTCCAATGAAATTAGAGGTTCTAAAGAGCTGCGTGGCTACTGAATTTGTACCATCTAAATCGGCTCATAAGGTCATATAGGTTATATAGGTTATACCACACCATCAATGTACTGATAAACATCCAAAGCGCTGCCAGTATCATGTTGTATGCCTGCCACCGGCAACGTTTCCTTACGAAAACTTAAAACGCACTTCCCTAAAGAATTTATATTAGTAAGGTGTTTCGTACGAAGGACTAACTGATTGGTTTGCGTGTAAATTATTAAAAACTTTTTAGTGATAACTTACTTCAATCGCATCGATACCAAATCTTAATTTTATCTCTGCGCTTTCTTTCATGATTGCAGTAGCGAGCTTCAGTATTGAATCCTCGTTACTCCAAGCGTTGACTCGACTTCTCTCGTACACTTTTCGCTTGTTCAACACCTCCTCTCCATTGATATTTATGAGGTGATTGGCAAACTTTCTGTCGTCTGGAGAAGTGGCCGTTTCTGCGTAGCAAATGGCTTCATCTTGGCCACCTGACAACCAATGGGAAGAACACAGGCACATAATCATTCAGGACGGAAACGGTTAAGCATATATGGAATACAATTTCACAGGAATTGTCACAACGCTAAAGTTGTTTCAGTATATATTTTATACATTTTACTTCAGGGTGTATTACGCCATCCAGGCTCTGTTATACAAACGTGATTAGACTCTCCACTGGATAAATACCTGTCAAGTGGATGGCACAATTGGTTTTGTTAATGCTCATCGACTGGACAGCGATTTGCCCGGTAGATATCGATCGCTATCCACCTTTTGAATACCCCGCGCCTGGTATATTAATAAAGGGACAGCGCCCCGCCTGAAATGTCGTGTTTCAAGAAAAAATCGCCAAAAGGGATGAACGCAAAGAAAAATGAACTAAACTAGACAACATAACGACCATAAAAACTCAAAATTCCCCCAGAATAGAAACTTTGATTTCTTGACCACCTGTCACTAAAAATGAAAATCGATAAACTGTAATCCACTTCCATATTTAGAAAAAAACACAAGGAAAAATCGAAGTCTTGTTACAAAACGTGACAGCAAAGAAAGAGCAAGCGTTGTCTATAACTTTCTCGCAATCTGATTGGTGTTTTTCAAGCGCGCGTGATGTTAGCGTCAGCACCGTTGTCTGGACTCTCATTTACCACTCACATCGACCAATGAGATTGTGAGTTTAGCGGCAATTGTGGTAAAAAATAATTTCGCAAATGCTTTGGTTTTGCATTGCTACGCTTTGTGATTGGCTAAAAAATCTCGCGTCACTTTCTCGACCAATCAGAAGTAAAACCAAAACCAATCGTGACTTGCTCGCACGCGTTTTCCCGCGCTTGGCGCCGCCGACATGTATTTGCTTCGAGCTCTGATTGGTTCATTGGATTGTTTACGACTGCTGTGATTGGTCAGAGTAATTACTTTGGTTTTGGTTTTGCGACACTCAATTGAAAACTGCTCTAATATGAAATTTAGTAAACACAATTTCGTCATTTTGACGGAATAGTGTCCCTTTAATCTGTGACGGAAACCTATGAACAAAATGCCTAGACTAGCATCTAACGGAGGTGGGGTGGGGTGGGGAGGTGGGGTGGGGAGGTGGGGTGGGGAGCCATCTAGTCTGTGTTGAAAGACTAAACCTGAAACGTCACCTACAACTTTTGTGACTTGCAATTATTTATTTAGTAGGGATAAAGATGTCATTTTGGCTACGGAAAAGGTATTGGAAGCTTGTAAATTAGTAAGTGTTAATTTAGTACGTTTCACAAAAAGGAAACAATTTTGTTAAACGAACCTTTCAGACGGATGAGAGCAAATGTTTCTTTCTCCACCTCCTGTATTTTGTACGTATCCTGATCACCAACAATGCGAATTTCCAAGGAGCTGTTACTTCGCAGGAAAGATTTACAAAGTAGAATGGCCTTTGCGTATTTGCTGATTGAAATCTTGCATTTCTGCACGATTTTTTGCTTCTGTTCCTCAGATGGAGGGGACAAGTTCTCTGCCTCCTTCCACGATTCTATCTCTTTCTTCACTCCGTGGTAAAAGAACAGGGCTGTAATGTTGGTCTTGGATTCGCTATCGTTTATGAGCTGCAAGAATAAGAATAAGAATATATGAAGACCAATGAAATACGGTAGTTACCTTAAAATGAAAACTTAGCAAGTCAAACTTCCCGGGAGGGACTCCCATATGAAAGGGGCGGGGGATGCTCGTCGTCTCGCTTAGGGGTGTAAATTTCGGATTTTGGTCTCACTTAGGGTGTTCTGGGCAAAACGCCGTTATATTTAGCCGTCAAGGACGGTCTCGTTTAGGGTTGCACGTAAAAAGTAACTGTATTTTTTATTTGTCTGTGTTTTAAAATGGTCTCTATTAGGAGTCAATAAAAGCTTGGGCCACGCCCAGATTGGTCTCGTTTAGGGGTTTAATTCAAAATTTCTGACGAGTATCCCCGCCCTTTTTATATGAGAGTCCCCCCCCCCCCCCCCGGGTGAAACTTATTACTTTGTTTTTTTTTTTTCATGTCATAAAAAACTAGGTATATACTAAAAAAATAATTACCCCTCGATGGGATGCTAATCCATCGTAGGTCTACTTCCTCCCTCCCTCTCTCCCTTCCCTCCTCCCCCCTCCCCCCTCCGTTCCCTCCCCCCTCCCTCTCTCTCTCCCTTCCCTCCTCCCCCCTCTCTTCCCTCCCTTCCCTCCCTCAGGTATTCGTTCAGGTTTCCCTAATGGTTCGCCAGTACTCAAGATGTCAGGCTCGAGCCAACGACCTCACTGAAGATCGCAAAGAAATACACTCCAAATCTACAAGAAGAGGAATACAACAGTCAGCCATAAGGACGAGTGAGAATTATTCTTATGATTTGTATGCTTTGATTATATTAATTTACTATAGTCCCACGTTACGTAGGATCATGAAAGAATTGTCATGGATGATAAAGTATTTGTACCTTATAAAAAGACACTAAACTGACCCGTTTACCTGAATTAGGTTATCACGTCTTCCCTTCATGGCATCCAATGTCCGCTGAACTTTCTCCTCAGAGTAAACACCTGAAAAAAAAAAATAAAATAAAGACTGGCCTTACGTATATGTCTGTGTTCCTGCTTTTTATTCGTTCGCTTTTTTGTCGTCGTTTGCTCGTTATGACAATTTGTTTCTGCTCATTTCATATATTTGATACATTCAGCCAATCACTCAGAGATGCCAACCCAAAATAAGACTCCCTTTTCATCCTAACTTAGGGACATAATTCAGTAGTGTAGCAGCTCTATTGTTTAAGGCGCTGCGGCTGCTTCTGTTTTAAGGACTAGGAGTCATTGTGTCTGTTGTCTGTTGTATTGTTCTCTCGAAGGGTATCGAACCAATGGTGTGAGACCTTACGAAAGCTGCTACATCGTCCATATAATTTAGGTCGGTCATACTGGAAATTGTCTTTGTCGTTATTTTATTTATTCGTTAATAAAGTCCTTTAGACTGGAAGGCATTCTAAATTGATGAGCCCTTAACTCCAAACTGAGGGACCTCGGCTAATTACATGTGTGACTGAAAGCGAACATACATAAAGAATACTCACCAAAAGGATCATGTGCGAATATGCTTTGGATCGTGGGACGCGACACATGCTCAAAGAAGTCGTCAGGTGACAGTGCGTTTGTGATAGAAATGGTGTGAAATATGATCTCCGACGCCATTTTTTCAAGTGCAAGTTGTTGCTGAAGGTATTCCTCTCGTTGGATTCGCAAATACGATCTCTCATAAACCTTTTTAAGGATAAAAGATGAAAACGAAAAGAGTAAGTTAGTGGTTTGCATCAATGTTGTTAAAGATAAAATCGCAACAGATCTAGTGGCCCACAAGTAACTAACAGCGCATGGCTATTACTACTCCCCCAGGGAAAAAGAAACAAGTATATCGGAACGTTACCACAGTATTTTGGCAAATATGCTAGGGTTTAGCTGGTGCCCATTTACGTCATTTATACACCTAAGTGGAGAGAGACAACGAGGAGCAAAATGTATCTAATCTAAGGATAACAAACTATGGGAGAAGGCATGAGCATGATTGAAGCTACAGTCAACTCTTGCCTTGCGGACACCTCGCTATTCACCCCGTTATTACGGACAGGAGATGAAGTCCTGGTGAAAATAACCCCAGTTATTGCGGACAGGAGGTGTGAAGTCCTGGTGAAATAACCCCAGTTATTGCGGACAGGAGGTGTGAAGTCCTGGTGAAAATAACCCTAGTTATTGCGGACAGGAGGTGAAGTCCTGGTGAAAATAACCCCCCCCCCCCCCCCCCCCCAGATATTGCAGACTCTCTAGTTCGGACACCTTAAATCGTGGTCCCGAAGGTGTCCGTTATAGTAGGAGTTGACTGGACACGGAAATTTAAGTGAAAATTCTGTCGTGCAGTAGACACTTATGTGTCAGTCGGTCTGTCAGTCAGTCAGCCAGTCAGCCAATCAGTCAGTCAGTCAGTCAGCTAGCCAGTCAGTCAGCCTGTCAGTCAGTCAGCCTGTCAGTCAGTCAGTCCGTCAGCCAGTCAGTTAGCCAATCAGTCAGTCAGCTAGCCAGTCAGTCAGCCTGTCAGTCAGTCAGTCAGCCAGCCAGCCAGTCAGTCAGTCCGTCAGCCAGGCAGTCAGCCAGTCAGTCAGTTAGCCAGTCATCCAGTCAGTCAGTCAGTCCGTCAGCCAGTCAGCCAGCCAGTCAGTCAGTCAGCCAGTCAGTCAGTCGGTCTGTCGGTCTGTCCGTCGGTCTGTCCGTCATTCAGTCAGTCAGTCAGCCAGTCAGCCAGTCAGTCAGTCAGTCAGTCGGTCAGTCGGTCTGTCAGCCAGTCCTTCAGTCAGATGACCACTTGATTATTTAATACCTTTCCTGGCTCAATTTCCTCTTGGATGGTTCCTGTACTTAAGAATTGTACGAATTCCCAGGGTTGTATGTTTGCCTTTAAGGTCAGAAGATTCCCATTTCGTTCCAGACCCGACTCGCTGTAAGTCTCAAACTTGTAATGCTTCACCTGTTGATCAATGAATAAAATCTCAATACCTCGCCTTTCTTAAGTCTATTTTGACGAAATGTCAATATGTACTTCATCTTGTCGAATCTTGAGTTCATACATGTCAGATTTCTTTAAATTATACAGTTATACGCCTGCTTAAGAACCGCAAGAATTAAATGTACGTGCGTTCTAGGAAAGACACGCCCTTCATTAACTCTTTCGTCTTTATAAACGATCATAAACTATCACGTTCATTACTTTTACGGTTTATAATTGGTTTAGATTTCAAGGGCTTGATAGCTCAGTGGTAGATCCTTTGCGCCGGTACAGCAAAGGATATAACTACTATACAATTGCACAAGACTGTGTGAGCCAGTTTCTCCAATATACAATTAAAAAAGATGTATCGGTGGCCTTTAAATCTATTTGTTTGTGATGCCTGTGCAGTTCGTCGTAGTACTTACACTTACTGTATTTGCAAAACAGGAAACGATTAGAACGTGGTTAAAATCATATGCGATCTTTCAATATACCGTACCTTCGCACTGACTGCAAACTTTTCAAAGATACCTTTGTACTCTTCACGGTTTGGGTCACAGCCAAGAAACAAAACGGATCTGTCGTTAAAAATCCGGCGCATAAATTCAACTTCTGGGCTTTCAAGACTGCCGCAAAATTCCTCGAAGTACTTCTTGCTGCTTTGCTGGAAAACAAAAGAGATAAAGAAAGCGTCCAAAAGCGGTAGTAAAATGCACGCATAGTAAAGTGAATTCAGTCGTTAATAACGAGTGCTTAAGTAGAATCATCTTTTTATAAGGTTAACTAGTTCGTTTTCGATCAATTGATGTAATTTTTCGAGCTGACAGAGGTAATACAACCGCGGCGTATAAGACTCGTAGTGATTTCTTTGAAGTAAAACGTGGCATATGTCATTTGGAAACTTTGTCTGGTTGTTCACTATCACGTAATGAAACGTGTAACAAAGAGAATAATAGTTCACTACGCTCGGAAAAGAGATATGATAGATTCAAGTTGCCATATAATTCCTTCCATTTTCACTGGTTCACGCTACGTCTTGAGAAAGCAGAAAGCACTGATAAACAAAAAACCCCAAAACAACATAACAGATATAGTGTGGTGTGATACAATGCACGTTACACCAAAAGTAGATCGCTAAGAAAGTAATTTGCTCCTTGAATAAAAAAAAAGAAGAGAGCAGGGGTGGAGTCGGGTTGTCCCTCCCTAAACACTGATAACAAACTAAAAACTCACCAATGTGCGCACATTAAAACCGCCATCACCAAGGCACTTGATTACCATGTCTCTGTGCAGATCAGGCCATGATTGTGCTAGACATGAAATCTAAATAAACAAAAATAAAATTAAATCAAGATGAGAGTTATCTGGCCTTTAGAGTTTGTTTGCACAATAGCTAGAATGATCTGTGGTGCTGGACACGTTTTCTGTAGCATGAAGCAATGCAACTAAGGGTATTACTACTATCCCCTTGGTTGAGATGCTCGCCCATCGCTACCTCCCAGCATCGTATTTGCCAGTTCCCATTCATACAGCTAGGTGGAGAGAGACTTAAGGTGTAGCAAAGTTTCTTGTGTAAGAAAAAAAAACAGACAGCAGAGGCCTGGGATCGAACAAATGTAGATCCATGAAGCACAGTGGCTTATCCAGACTCTATCGGAAACGGGGGCGGGGGTGGGGGTGGGGGTTTCGCCATTGTAAAGCTTTTGCTATCCGAAAGCGCGCGCTTTCAAAATAAATGTGGAACCTGCTAACACGTCTCAGAATTACTTTACTCCAACCGACCTGGTCTAATCGTACTTTTTCGCCACCATTCCCAATCTTCCACAGAAAGCGTTCCAACAGCTCGTCCATGTTGGTGGTGATAATGAGGGGAAACCTCCCAACATTACGTAAGGCATTGTGAACACGTGATGGCGCTTGCTGAAGGTTTCCTAAGAACTTCTTTTCAAGGTCCAAAACTCCCTCAACACTTCCCTGTAAATAGAGGATAGATTTATAAGTTCCATAGTGTCATCCAAATATGATTAGATCAAAGCATTGATTTGAATTTGTTTGGCGCGCTGTCAGACAACGATACTCTAGGTCATATGGCATGATGGGGACGGAAGTAGTATCTCCCAGATGACCGAAAGAATTTTATTGATGTATTCAGTAGCCCTGAATTAAAAGGATGCCAGGGCGCGTCTACGTAAGTGGGGGTTTGCGGAGAACTTGATTACGGATGCATGAATTGATATACCAAAGCTATTAAGAAGTTTTTCTCCTTTGGCACTGTCGATTTAACTGCACAAGGAGGTTAATTTCTTTTACTGGAAATTTCTCGGAGCGTAGCTTCTTACCTCAGAATGATTGACAATCTGCCACCAGTCATCCAATGAGGGGCGGGGTTTGTCCGGAGTGACGAGGATTGATGCCTGTTCACCAACAAAAAGAACAAGCTTCCCAGCTACAATTTTAGAGCGAATGTCTTTGAGTTCTTGCGACAGCAATAAGCGAACATCAGTTTGATCTGTAGTCATGATCTCGAGTGTTGGATGATAGGTTCTCGCCTACACGGGAATACTGAAATGAAGCAAACAAAAGATTATGTATTATACCCGGCATAGTAAATCGAACGTTCGGAAATCGAACTCAATCGAACGCAATCGAACTCAATCTGTGGATTGAGTTCGATTGAGTTCGGCAATCGAACGAAATCGAACACCGGACTTTCAGTGAGTTCGATTTCCGAACAAATCAAATTCAATCGAACAAATCGAACTCAATCGAACTCAATCCATCTGATTGTGTTCGACTGAGTTCGGAAACCGAACTCAATCGAACACAATTAAATGGATTGCGTTCGATTGGCTCTAAAGCAGGTTTTTCTTGTGCTTTTTTACAATTTATTCAATAACAGAAATCCATTTATAAACTGTCCACGGCAGTTAAGAGAACAGAGCAGAGCTATCATTATTCCCGCGGGCGTATTCCGAAATTGTTGTACCCTTTCCTTTTTTAGCTAACTTACAATTGCGGCAAGACAACTCGAAGGGTTACTTTTATGCAAAAATACAATGACGTTAAAGCGGCATTCCTGGTAGCCTTTAACTACGCATTTGAAGCTTACAATCCTCAGCGCATCTGAAGCCATTTCTGTGGAATTTCTTCGTTTACGAAAAACACGTGCGCTACACTCTCCGGGCTGAAGTAACTCGTGCTTCCAAGATCTGGTTATGGATTTTCAACGCCTGTTTTACACAAATGATGTGTTCCAAAATCGAACGTTCGATTGGGTTCGATTGATTTTTTTTCTTTTCGGTGAGTTCGATTTCGTTCGATTGCCGAACTCAATCGAACTCAATCCATGAATTGAGTTTGATTGAGTTCGATTGAAATTTAGTTCGATTGGGTTCGATTTACTATGCCGGGATTATATAATGGTTATACCATCTAAATTTTCCTTGGAAGTTTTGAGAAAATGAGGCATTACTTTATGCATAGGGGACGAGAATAAACATGGTTGTCAAAAAGGGGTTTTTCAGAGAAATTTGTGCACTAATACCGCCGGGAATTTTTGTGCGTTGGTCTTTATTTTTTTTAAAAAAGTTTAAAACCAATTGCAATTACAAGGCCGTATTAAGTTTCCGCTGAATCATTCATGAAACTGTTTATCACACGACATTTCGCTACAATTACTACTCGTGCTATCTATAGCAGAAGAGGCGGCGGAGCATTTTGAAAGGTGGAGGGGGGGGGGGGGGCTCATCGTACACCAAGCCAAGCAAAAATAAATAAAAATAATCCAAAAATAATCCAGCAGTTCATTGGCTTCTCGAACACAGGCCGGAGCTGTTAAAAAAAAGTCCTACAACATATTATTTCGCCAAGCGCGATCCTGATGAAACGATTTGTGAAGAGATCACGAGACTGAGTATTTTGCCAAACCGATTTTATGCTGCACTAGCCATATTTTCGGCACCGAAACGTGAGGGGGATGTGCCCTCCAAAATTTTCGTTTGGGGCGGCTACAGCCGCCTATGTATGGTTATATCAACAACAACAACAATTTAACACTAAGGGAAATTACTAAGGGAATTACTAAGGGAAAACAGGATTCTTTCCTAGAAAATGAAAGATATGTGATAGGTATCAATCATGACTAACTTATATACGGTCAATGCAACACTTTAAATAGACATGTTTCGCCGCAACAGTTTTAGACTGCTAGCTGATTACTTTCGCTCGCTTGCCGCTCGGATCGCCGATCGCTTATTTCCTCGCCCGCTCGACTGTCCAGAGAGGGACTGCTAGCTACGACAGTTTCAACCGCAAGAACGACAAAACACGACGACTGAGGTAAGTTTACGTTTATTTAAAACTTAGAGGTACATTGCAATTAAACGACTCGATGGATGATCATTGACACGTCGAGGAAGCTTTCGGTGCTACATACATTTTCAGCATTTTCTTTAACTTAAATAAACACAGTCACATATTTTGTGTGGGCCCGAGTGTTGCATACTGATGCTTCGAGGCCCCTTTTAATTAAAAACAGAGCTATTCATACATGTTCCTGATCAAGCGTTATACTAGTGTTTGGACAAGTGCGCAGCTTATATAGACTATATATGGACATACATCTCATTCCGACTGTGCTGTTCATGGTGATGTAACGAAGATACTAGATAGCGTACTAAGAGATTATGGTGACCTCTTGTGAGCATACATTATTGGTGGACTTAGTCTTTGAAGCTCTACCTGCGTACCACCCCCCCCCCCCCACAAACACACACACACACACACACACACACACACACACACACACACACACACACACACACCGTCAACTGATTAACAAATGTTCTAATTCTAATTGTGTGATCTGCAAAAGGCATAACCCATCACAGCAGATGTGTAAATGTGCATGTGTTAGTGTTAAAATGTGAGACAAGGTGCGAGTGCTTAATAAATAGTAATAGTAAGAAAAGTCCGGGGTCCTTTTAACAAGAGAATTTCTAGCCTGTTCCAGGCGTTAAGTTTGTGGCGCGCGAAATTAAAATTGGGCGCAAGAGAAAAAACGAGGGGAGGCTGGGGAGAGAGAGGCGCCTCTCTCCCAGTTTTTCCTCGCGCCGACCCTATAGCGCCACGCGCCGCTTTTCGCTGCTCCCCACAATCAAAACGCCTGGAAGAGGCTAGAGAATTTCGCGTTTGTCTGACTACTCCTATATCCTTGCCGCAAGTCCATCACTGGATACACATTTCCAGATCGTGAAAAAGACCGGAAGTTACTTCCTACCTTCCATTCCATGATCCAGTGATATCTATTGAATTACATCAGCAAAAGACACTTCCGTGATTTCGGAGAATTTTTAAAAGCGAAAGCAAACGGGCGTGCCCCTTACGTTAGAATCATTACATATATAATGTTGCGAACTTTTGTGTATAAACCCGTCCGCATGATTCAGCAATTTATACTGTTTACGTTTGTCGACCGTGCATGTTGTGAGGATTTCGAATCTGAGGTAAATTGCTCTTTCCAAGGCCGTTTTGCAGTGACCAGAATATCTAATGTACGAATTTATACTTCGAATTCTTTTCGATATAAAAGAGAAATAGAAGGAGTGGCAAACGTAATGTAAGTGTTTTCAAACGCGAATGGATTCCAGTGAAATAGCATAGCTATAAAGCAAGTAACAGGAAAGAAACATTACCTTTTTGGGAACATACAGTGCATTGCAGCACAAGCGTCACTGCCACGTGAAACTGAAAGCGATTATCAAAGCAAATTTCGTCTCCCGGCCGGAAGTGAAAGGAAAATCCCTTCTCAAGCCTGAGACCGCGATCGCTCACATCAGCACACCTCGGTTATGTACTTCATGTATATACCTCGAGTCGGAACAAAGGCGCACGAAGTGTAAATTTGCAGATTTTGCTGTCGTTTAGAGTATTGACTATCGTGACATTTTTTTAGAAATGTACTTCGTTTGACACATTATTTACCCTTCCATCAACAGAAAGCATTGTTAAGGAATACAACTGGAAGAGCATACTATCGGATTTCGCACTCAATTCATTGATTTGGTAGACACGTGAATCATCGTAACAAAGTTCTGCTGTCAAACGAATCATCACGAGAAAGCTTCTGAAGAAACAAAAATGGCTCAACAAACCAACGTGGATGTAAGTCAGACATAAAATTCTGCAAACCTCTTGCAGAAAATCCAATCCTGGGTATTTCTTTGTGTTGCGGATTAGGCATTGTTTGTTAGCTATTGTCTTGTGGTGCCGGTCTATATTGGGCCATTCCAATTAATATCCGCACCCCCCCCCCCCCCCTGTTGAAGGGTAATTATGAATTTTACCCCTTAGGAAAAAAAAGATTAAAGTGCCGACACATTTCCCCCTTCAGAAAAAGGAAGATGTTGTTGATTGATCAAAGGTTCCGACAAAGTTACCCCTTCAGAAATGACTCTTGAACCCCCTCCCCTCCCCCTAGGATTTCCCTACCCTTCAATGGGGGGAGGGGATGCGGACATTAAATGGAATGGCCCATTGTCCTTTGTTTTATGTCAATTGCGGATTTCAACATCCGCAACACCAAGAAGCTGCCAATCATTATCCCCAACCGTCAAGCTTATAAAATTGAAGCGGTCACAGAGTAAAGGTTATTTTCGAGGGCTGTGAATTTTCCTTTTTTTTTAGCTGGGCTGTCAATTGTGACACCCCCCCCCCCCCCCCCCCAATACTTGCAAGTGCAACAGAGTTTGGTTATTTAAAAGAAATTAAAAAAATTATTTATTATCTTTCCCAGAGGGGCTTTTCAAAGATAATACAAACGATAGAAAATAATTAATTAATAAAACAATAAGAACTACCACAAAATACATTATTACAATAAAATAATTAATGTAGTGAAACTTAAAAATATAATATTGCAACATCAATTTCAGGGCTGTTATAGCTAGCATATGGTGAACCAAGTAGTTTGTTGGTAAAAATAAAATTTGATCAACAGTGCAAGCATTGGATCTCTCTTGTAAGAGGTTACAACCTGTATGCACACACAAAAAAAAAATTTTCTGATATTGCCTCAGAAAGAATTTTCATCTGGCTACAGCCCTGAATTTATTTTGCTTAATATTTAATCCTGATATCACAGTTGATCCCTTCCTAGGGTCTTAAACAAAGGGCCATAGTACTAGAATGGAAGTGATACATAATGGTGCAATTTTGCAGTTTTTGTGAGATTTGTCAGCTAATTCATACTAAGAGTAAGACCATCCCCTGACACAAGGCTAAAATGGACCATGCACTGGCAGACTTGAATGTTGCATTAAAGGAGCTTGGTAGCATCCTCACTGTAGCATTCACATGGAATGCACCCTGGTCGTGACTCCTCTCCCCCACTGGCCATTTCATTACAAGTTTCATTTTCATTCATATTCCAATTTTATATCCAATTTTACAGCATTTAAAGACTGATGGGAAAAGACAAGTTAGTTAAAGTTGTCTTGTAACCATGAAGTAATAAATATTCATTATTATTCTCATAGGAATGCATCAGTAATGCTGCCGGCATTTTCTGTAATTATTACCAGTGTGAATATCCAAAAAGCCAACTTGTGAAGGAAGGGCTGAAACGTCTCTTGTTGGACAGATACCGGAATGACATCAACAGCTTTATAAACAACTTTGTTCATCCAACACAGAGCCTGCTCAGTGGATTACAAGAGGAGGTATGTTATGACAAGTTTTATTTTTTTCCATTTATGGCTTACATGTAAATTATTACATTATTTAATATTTTGCATAAACATTTATAACTACTAAATTTATTTTGATATAATTATGATGAAGCTTTTCTTGTACTTTGCTCGTCTTTTCAACAAATTGAATTATCGAGGACCTTACTTGTAATTACATGTACTTTATAGAATTAAGTTAGCTCAGTGGAGGGGAGGGCTTCCAACTTATTCTAACAACTAAGGGATGGTGCAGCTTATAAAGTTATAAATAATAAAATGTTATTTTAATTATTATTTTGATGCAGAATTTTCCTCTTTGTTTGCCAAATGGTAATGTAGTCCTCCACCTGGTGCCACCTCAGCATAGACTGACAATTGGTGAGTTCTTTTACCAGGTGAGTCTTGTATTGTCTTTTTTGTATGTCTATTACTTGTATACTAATAACACATGCTAGTTATGGTCTGGGCTCACACACTTCACTTGCTCAGTTATTTGCATGGATAATTCATGACGTCACCAAAACATGTATCCCTTAATACATGAACTTCATGTTTGCCCATTAGGAGAAGGAATATTGCATTATTTTATGAACCAAACTCAGAACCAGTGGGAATCAGCAGAATGAAAAAATCATCCCTCTGCATCCCAAAGAGACCTGCCCTACAAACTAGGCTGGGTATCTCATCACATAGAAAATTAATACTGGTCAGGATTGAAGGGGTATAAAATGGTCAATTTGAGACTGTGCGAGACTGCGAGACCCTTGTTTAAAAATTTGAGACTGAGACTTTATCGCTTCTATCAAATCCAAACCCGAGACTTTACCTCTAAAAAATCTGAGCCTGAGACTCAAATTGCTAGAAAATGTCGGGCCGATAGTACTCAGAAAACAGCTTAAAACGTGGCTGAAATCTCCACCGGAAGCTGAGATTTATACAATAAATACGAGAAAAGTTTATGGGATTCCGAGATCCAAATTATCAAAATTCGAGAATTTGAAAATTATAGCGAGCCCGAGATTCTGAGACTCCAATTTAAAATTCTGAGAATTCAAGACTCTGTGAATATTTTCCGAGACGCATCATTTCCGATAGACCATGGTTGACATGGTTTTCAGAAAATTAAATGCAGCTTATACTTTGTTTATTGGGGACTAAAAAAGTGTGGCTGTGGTCATGTATTAACAGGCTGGTTGTCATTTTCCAATAACATCCTAAAGTGTGACATCACAAATTACTGAAAATATTTATTTGTGTTACTGTTCTCAGCTAAAATCAAGTACATTGTAAACAGTCACTATAATAATGGTAACTGTATATGTACCTGTAACTATACCAAATATTATCTCCTTTGTAGGTTGGTCACACCAATCCTCGCAGCCTGGTTGTTAAATTTGCCAAGTATCAGAATCAAGGAACATCTATCAAAGAACTGCAACGTTCAACAGTTGATGAAGATGACCATGACATTGCTTTCACAAAAGAATACTTTGACAAAGTACGAAGCGCAGCAGGAACATTAGGAGATGTACTGTTGCGCACCATTATTGTCTTGAGTCACCAAGATTGGTCAGTTCAGAGAGAAAATGCAGTGAGTCACCTTCGAAATGTAAGGGATTTATTTTTTTTTTTTAATTTGATCAATATTTAGCCTAACAAAATCCAAAAGACAACACATAAAATTAGTCAGAATAGATTTGATAACACAAACTTCCCATAATTCAAACTTCCATGAACTTGAACTAAAGTAATAAGGTTTCCCCCTGATTTACTTGGTTATAGTAAGAGTTTTACCCTTGATAACTCTATCAATAACCAGGGCTGTCATTAGTTTTGTGGTTGCTGGCTAGACAAGGAAAATAGGTGGTCAAAATTAACTCAAAATAGCCTCCCATGGTTGTTGACTCTGTTATTCATTGTGGAATTATATATATATATATATATATATATATATATATATATATATATATATATATATATATGTATTCTTGAACTTGATTTGAATGTATTTCAGAGAGCGCTCAACTCTTAGAGGAGCATTGACAATTATAATAAATTGGTTCAAGACTTCAGAGGTAGTTCATCGTTTTATTACTACAGCACTGTTTTGTATGGTCAAATGATGGCCACATTCATCAGGTAATATCAACGATATCAGGTAATATCGTTGATATTACCTAATATCAGGTAATATCGTTGATATTACCTGATGAGTGTGGCCATCATTTGACCATACGAAACAGTGCTGTAGCAATAAAACGATGAACTACCTCTGAAGTCTTGAACCAATTTATTATAATTATATATATATGTATATATACATGTATATATATATATGAAATAAATCATATTATGAACTGCGGAAATGAAATCAAATGAAGAATGATCCTCGCAGTTGTGAACACAATTTAAGCAATTGTGAAAAGAAGCCTGAAAACAAAATTCAGGACTTCAACGGGGTTCGAACCCGTGACCTCGCGATACCGTTGCGATGCTCTACCAACTGAGCTATGAAGCCACTGACTTTGGGAGCAGGTCAATTGTAGGTTCATATGTTCTGTTAATTATTATCAAACTCAGTTGCCACAGACTACAAATGAGCCCTCGTAACACAGTTTTGTCTTTCCCCTGACCATGTTGATGATGGTTTCAGAGTACAGTCGAACCTCCTTAATACGGACACCAAGGGGACAGACCAAAGTGTCCGTATTAAAGAGGTGTCTGTACTATAGAGGTAAGGATTGTATGAATTTTTGTATCTTAGGGACCAAGAGAACTGTCTGCAATAGAGAGGTGTCCGTATTATGGAGGTGTCCGTAAGGAGAGGTTCGACTGTACAGTCAACCAGGATCTGGCCTTATTCATAAATTTTATTATTCAACCATGCATGACATCATTTTACCTTATAAGGGAAAGAGAACATGCAAATTATCTGAGCGTATTACACAGTAGATTGCTGTATTGCATCTTAGCATCCTGGTTTCAAGACACAAGCTGTTATAAATACAAGAATTTCAGTCAAACAAGAGGCTACACTTAGCCTATAGTCATGCGCATGAGACTCTAAGACGCATTGATTGAAGTTACCAATTGTTATGTACTCGCTTTTAATATTTAATTTATTGATTTCTGATCAAATCCACACTCGTCTATTATTTTCGAAGCCGTGAATTATTTCTGTAACATTTGAAAAGACTACTTAAAAAAATAGGCTGTCGAGGACTGCATGTGGCCCACATGCTGTAAAAAGAAAATTGATAATTAATATAAAGAATTAGTATTCCTGTGTTACTACATCGCATGCAACGTGTGTAAAATGGGTTATTCCAGAAAAAATTCCCCCCCCCCCCCGACGGATGCAAGATTTTTTTACCCATTCCCGGCCAGGCAGACCCACCCTCGCACCTTGATTTTTAACCCAGATACCCCCTCCTGCCCGGATTGCCATTAACTTTTTGTAGGCCCTAAATAAACAGGAAATCGCATTCAGGATATCTGGCATTTTTTTAAAGTTTTCAAATCTTTAGTGATAATTGCTATGAATCAGTCAAACATTTTGTAAATAAACGTTGCGTGACGCATTCACTAAAATCTCTCCGTGATTTTAAGACCAAATCGAAATGAAATGTTTCCATAACTTAAAGCTGGTTCTTTAAAAAAATGCTTTGATTTTGCCATATATAATAAGTTTTTTCCAGGCTTCACAGTTTCATCAAAGCACAATACACAATTTTGCTTTATGCAAATTTCATAATGTAATTTGACAGCAAGCTGTACATGTTTTTATATGGCCACTGAATCCAAAATATATTTTCTATAAATGGTCGAAACTTTTGAATGACTCATATTTCCTTGAATGAAAATGTCTTTCCCTTGATTAAAAGAGTCAAACACGTATCAGAATTCAGTGATTTTCTGCTTCCGGAAGGCTTGGCGATTTATTTAATAAGCTTATCCTAATTGCAGCGCAGAGAGCTGGTGTCTGCGAATTATATCATAAACATCACAAAATAAATATTTAGATATTTAAATTCAGCAACCTGCTTTTTTCTAAAATTTCCGACTTTTCCTTTGTGTATATAGAATGCCATTCTTATCCCTGAAGATGATTCGCATAATGTTTTCGCGAATCAAAAAAATCTTGAAAGCAAACTTTATTTCAGAAAGCGCTATTTAATTCAATTATATTTACTAGCGTTTCCCGTGATTATTGGCTTCATGAAGAAAACATGCGAACAAGTTTGCGTCTAATGTTTCCCAAACCATAACTGCTTTCTGTTACATTTGAAAAGACTACTTTTAAAAACAATAAAATCAGTAAACGACCGGGCTATTTTTCAATTTTTGGCAATTCTCAAAAACAGTATTACGCGATCGTCTGCCGTTGACTCTGTGTTTACAGTGCACAAAAGGTCACAAAAGCAACCTTTGCTCGGTCTAGAATAACAAGTATGACTACTCCGAATAAAATACACCAGTTGTGTATTGAAAATTGCCCGAGAAACCGATTGCAAAAAATACACAGACATCTTTGAGTAAGGCGACGCATGCGAAGTTTAATAAATAGAGCTATAAAATTCAAGTTTTGTTTACATAATATCATGGAACATACATTTCTCCAAAAGAACACAGAACACAAACAAAAAGTCAATCACAAATTGATATCGACATAAATTCTCACCGAAAAATGAAATTTCTTTTACGGTAAAGTCCCTCGCCTGCTTGAAAATTCTTTAAAACTCCGCTTCTTTGGATTTGATCGCCCCGAAAACGTATGAAGTTTCTCGAAGCAAGATTTAGTCGCTTAAAGCTCTCCTTTTTCTCCACTATGGCGGCTTCTGAGTATTCTTTAAAGCTTTCTCTTTCCATTTTGAATATTTTAAATGTGAGTAATTACTCCGATAACACGAATCTACGGTTTTAAAAACCAAGCACATGCCGAGGGTGGTAGCCATTTGTGTAGAAATTGGTAAGTGACCCGAGACCCGGTTACTAAAATATGCGTGCATAAATTTGCATGCAAAATCGTGACACCAAAAAAAAAAAAACAAGAGGCTGCAAGCAGCCTTTACTCATGCGCATGCGTAAGAAAATTTTATGATATATTTTAAACATGATAAGAAGATGTCCGACATGGAGAAGAGTTACTCCTTTCATTCAGTCATCGTTCCTGCAAACCACGTTGTTTACTATCGAATGTTGTGGACATGAAGACTGTACCACAATGAAGCCAGTGATTCTTCTAAGTCATATATACCAAACGTGAACATAGTAGTGTATGTAGGGTTGTAGGAGATTCTGTCGTGACACCTAAGTAACGCTCTTTTACCGGAAGTGAGAATAGCCGGAAGTCACTAAACAGGAAGTGTAAATGGCAAATACGTCAACCGGAAGTGCACAATTTAAAATATGCATGCATAAATTTGCATGCAAAATCGTGACACAAAAAATAAAAATAATAAAAATAACAAGAAAAACGGAGCCGAAACCTTGCCTCATGCCGCTTCGCACATGAGTAACAAGAGGCTATACTTAGCCTATACTCATGCGCATGAGACTCTAAGACGCGTTGATTGAAGTTACCAATTTTTTTGTGCTCGCTTTTAATATTTAATTTATTGATTCCCGATCAAATCCACACTCGTCTATTACTTTCCAAGTCGTGAATTATTTCTGTTACATTTGAAAAGAATACTTGAAAAAATAGGCAGTCGAGGACATGCTGTAAAAAGGAAATTGATAATCAATATAAAGACTTAGTTTTCCTGTGTTACTAAATTGCATGCAACCGGTGTAAAATGGGTTATTCCAGAAAAAATCCCCCCCCCCCCCCCCGACGGATGCAATATTTTTTACCCCTCCTCTGCCCGTATTTCCTGGCCAGGCCGACCAACCCTTTTAACCCAGATGCCCCCTCCTGCCCGGATTGCCATTAGCTTTTTGTAGGCCCTAAATAAACAGGAAATCACATTCAGGAGACCCGGGATTTTTTTTAAAGTTTTCAAATCTTTGGTGAGAATTGCTATGAATTGGTCAAACATTTTGTAAATAAACGTTGCGTGACGCATTCACTAAAATCTCTCCGTGATTTAAGACCAAATCGAAATGCCGAAATGTTTCCATAACTTAAAGCTGGTTCTTTAAAAAATGCTTTGATTTTGCCATCTACAATAAGTTTTTGCCAGGCTTCACAGTTTCTTCAAAGTGTTCAAAGTGTCCCAAATACACAATTTTGCTTTATGCAAATTTTTATGTCAAATGTAATTTGATAGCAAGCAGTTTTTATATGACCACTGAATAAAAAAGTATATTTTCTATAAAAGGTCGAAACTTTTGAATGAAACTCATATTTCCTTGAATGAAATGTCTTTCCTTTGATTAAAAGAGTCAAACACCTTTCAGAATTCAGTGATTTTCTGCTTCTGGAAGTCTTGGCGATTTATTGTGCCCTAATTACTGCGCGGAACCGACTAGCGTCTGCGAAAATATAATAAACATCACAAAATAATTCAATTCGGCAACCTATTTTTATTATGCTTTCTAAAATTTCCGACTTTTTCTGTGTAATGGAATGCCAATCTTATCCGGAAAAATGATTCGCGTAATGCTTTCGCTAATAAAAAAAACAGTTCTGAATGGTCAAAGGTACAGAAATGAAATGCTGGCGGCGTTTGAATCATGAGTTCGGATAGCTCATGGTCTTCAAACAAACACTTCGATTCACAGCTCGATTTTTCACTAAAATCTTTTTCCAAACGACGAAAACACCTAAAATAATCTTTGAAAACAATGCTTGGCCACATCTGGTGAAAGCTGTGCTTGGTAAAGCAGTAAAAAGAACGAGAAAGCTCCGTTTACCTTTCCCACGGATCCAAAGCTGGCACGTACAAACAGAACTGTGTTGGGGTCTGTGTTGACAATCGAGTCGTCTAATCCGAAGCTATCAGAACTGTCTCATCGCACAGCAATCGGGTGAACTCGCACAACTTCGCGCTTCGAATGGTCGGACTTACTTACACAGGTGACAACATGGTGGTTACTAGTAACCACAAAAAGCAATAAAGTCAGTAAAAATCAACATTAATATGACACGCATTCCAAGGTCCATAATCCATAGAAGTCCAGTCCCGAAGTCCAAATTTTTAATTAAATCTGATGGGCTGAAGTACGACGCTGTTTTGCCGTGTGTTTATATTGTTCTTTCTTGAAAAAAGTCTTGAAATTACTCACCACAGGCAGCGAGGACTGCTCCGATCCAGACATTGTAAAGAATCGGCAGTAAAAAAGGGAATAAATTGACAATGTGCTTATCAGTGCGAGAGATCGATGTTTGGCATTTTTGCCTCGGAAGAACTCTGATTAAAAATAGCTCTTAGTTTTTTCAGAATCGCGACAAATTCGGGTTCAAGTTGTAATGCTGTGTATAAAAGCAACGTTTACCTCGATGGGAGAAATACAGGACTGACTTATACACCAATAAGACCAAATGACAGAAAATGTTTGTCATGCGCATGCGTATCAAGCGTTTGTCTTATATTTCAATGTACCATAAGAAAAGAAGCAATTTATATTTTAACAATTTAAACAAGATAAGAAGACGTTCGACATAAAGAAGAGTTACTCCTTTCATTGAGTCATTGTACTGCAAACCACGTTACTATTGAATGTTTTACAAATGAAGGCTGTACCACAATGAAGCCAGTCATATTTGTGAATCTAATATATACCTGACGTGAACGTTACTAATGTGAGTAGGGTTGTAGGAGACACTGTCGTGACACTTCAGTGACGATGTTTTGCCGGAAGTGAGAGTAGCCGGAAGTCACCAAACAGGAAGTGTAAAGCTGTGAACCGGAAATGCACAATTAAAAATATGCGTGAATAAATTTGCATGCAAAATCGTGACACAAAAAAGAAAAACGGAGGGCATTTTATAACTCATGCCGCTACGCGCATGAGTAATAAGAAGAAAAACCGAGGCCATTTTTTAAGTCATGCGCGCAATGCGCATGACTAATAATAAATCCCTTAAATATTCAATGGTTTAACAGATAAAAAGCACTCATTGCTCGCATTTTTTCTTGCAGTTTTTCAACTCGTAAAATATCTGCGCATATTATCTGTTAAACCACTGACTAACGTATGTATTCTAGGTCAGGGATCGGTAATCAGCAGTAGCCCAATCACACAGGCGAGTGTCAAATGTGTCTCGGCAAGTACAAATTGTACATTTGTTGGTGCACTTCTGAAAGTCACTTGCCCAAATGGCGATCGAGTGCTGTCAAAATATTTTAAGTTTCCAACCCAGTAGGTAGTACCTAGGCCACACTGTACCCCAGGAGATATCCTCCCCCACCCCTTGTTGTGGTTCAAATTTTTCTTTCATTTAAAACTATTTAATTGTCTCAGAGTATGATGAAAATTAAACTTGTTTGAAAATTCTGAAACCAAAGGAAAATTTGAAAGACAACATAATACATTCATGTATATAAATATATTTAACAACTATTCACCGAAGTTGAGGTGGGTAGTGGTGGATATTTATCCACCACTACCCATCTACACTGAGGTGAATAGTTGTAAACAGTGAGATAATATAACGAAAATTTTTAACTCATTTATCCCTGTCAATGATTACAATTTTCGTGGGCAAATTGCTGGGAGGTCAATAGCACTTGCTATTCCGAGTTTCAGTAGCCAATCAGAGCGCGCCAACAATGCTATCCACTGTTTCAGTATATACAAAAATTTATTATCATGCTATGTATTTTATTTTCTCCCATAGTGCCCTGAAGGCAGACATGGAAGGCTGAGGTCAGATTCTCATCTCTCTGTCCAAGAAAGCTGCGATGATGAGTCTTCTATTAGCAAGAGTTCAGAACCCCATACGCCATCTGAAAATAATGATTTCAGTTCAACAGATGATGTGTTTAGACACTTGTCCAATACTTCTGGCTGAGTGTAGCTGGATGGGTGGTTGCGATTAAAAGATGGAATTGAGAGGAAACCCACTCACCCACATTTAAGTGACCGAATCTCATTTTGCTAAGTGTGGCCCAACATTTGCATTTACTGGTATTTAATTGACAGTTATTATTATTAAAATTGGCTATCAAGTCACTTATTGCATCTTAAATTTCTCCCTGTGCAACATTTAGAACACAGTGACATAAAAAAAATAACACAGTGCTTTAGTAGTGTAGCTATGATCATTGCGTGTTCCAGAGAGAGGGATCAGTTAACATCGGTCACGTGACCTGACAAATTAAAATATTTGGAAAGACACTAATCTTATCGATGCTTCACAAATATAACTGTGGGTAGTTTGGAATTGAACATCCTGAATGGTACCAAAACTGTATTTTAGCCACTAATAATAATAATAATAATAATAATAATAATAATAATAATAAAAGAACATATTTATCCAGGATGACTGCGTCAGTTTAGAAAAACTGCTATCAATGCAGGTCCTGCAAATTAAAATCTAACTAAACTAAACAAAAGACTGACAATAATACTACACAAATCAGAAAAGTTAAAAATATGACAACTCGCTCACTTCAGGTGTGCATGGTGTACTGGAGAAGTGGTGTTAAATAATTATATTATCTGGTACAGTCTGTTTAAAGATAACTTTTAGCTAGTTTTTTTATTATTAGTGATTTATTTTTGTAGATTCTTTTATTTAATTACATGTATAGCAAAACAGAGAAGTACATACTTGAAATAGAGAAATATTGATTGTTGATTTATAATAATAAATACAGTTTTTATTTTATTGGCCCAACAATAGATACAGCTGTAGACATTAGTAGAAACATACGATGTATGATTAATAAAAAGAGAACAAATATTGAATCATGACATGATCATTGCTGTTTGCATTACTGACATGTATATCAAGGCTGACTCTATTAAAGCCATAGACCTCTTTCATAATGGCGGCCGATTTATTTATTCTTTTATTTGTATGCTAATTAGCCTCACTGGCCTCATTTTAGAGTAAAAATTCTTTTGAATTTTGCACATGCTAACGAGGCCAATAAGGCTCATTGATTAACATACATTATAAAAGAATACATAAATCGGCTGCCATTATGAAAGAGGTCTATGCCCATGTCAAGTCTGCTATAATTTCACAGATAAAATATCATAGAAAACATAATTTTGTATAAAAATCAACATACATGTAGTACATGGTGAGCTGTGAGGCATGCCTCATACTTTGCACTCAGCTTACATGTACATGTACATGTAGTCTGAATGGTACCCACACATCTGTTGTGCAGGCTAAGAAAACAAGAATTTGGTTTTATCGACTGAGTCGATAAGGTAAATTAGCCACCGTAAAAAGATTCGAGAAAGCTGACGTTTCGAGCGCTAGCCCTTCGTCGGAGCGAATCAAGGGATTGTGGGTAGTGTGTGGTTTTATATAGTAGGAGGAGCTCCGCCATTGGTGGAAATTTTGTGACGTGAAAAACAAATGTAAATTAGTTGAATGAAAAGCGTTCGTTAATTCCGTGGGGTTTGAGAGTGCCGATTCGAAAGATGATTTTTTGTTCTAAGTTTGTTCTAAGTTACCTTGTCGATAAAACCAAATTCTTGTGCTTCACCCCCACCGACGCAGCACCACAGTTTCTCTAGAAACTAACCCCATTCATTTGTAAGAAAACAAGACTTGAGGCAACACGAAACTTTTTCAGATTGTCAATAACATTTACATGTAGTGTCTGTCAAGGTTTGGTAATTAAGTCAAATGCCTTTATGTGAGCCTATCGTAAGTGATGATTGGATCTTGAAATCCAAATTGCTCTAATGCAAATCAAGCCAATTTTGGCACATAGACCAGTTAATATATTAATGTATTGTAAGAAACTCAATTAGGTAATGAGTGTTTTGGCTTAAATTAATATGAAATGACTACAGTATACCCTATTACTTTTCTTTAAAAAAATGAGCAACTAACACAATTAAAACTGATCTATGCTTGATTGATTTCTTTTGTTACAGTTCAAACAGACAACAAAGGAAATCCGAGTGAAATCAGTGATGCTTTGCTTGACTCACGTGTACATGTTGTTGATTAAGTTTTTAGCAAAACTTGCAAAACAAAAAGCAAAAATGTCACTGTGATGGAATAAAACCATCTGGGAGGAGTAGTTATACTCCTATCTGCTTGATGCTATGTACAGAAACCACCTTGCGGCCACATGTAGCTTTACTTAATGTACAGTTATGTAAATATAACTTTCTTCGAGAGTGCCATTATGACAAAATTAATGCTATTATAACAATTACATAAAAACCTCCGAAAAGGGTTTGTAATTTCCCTCTCTCCTGGCATTATGATCATCAATGATGGCAAACGAAATATGCTTGTATCTATTCACAAATTCTTCCTCTGCAAACACTTCCTTGAAGAGCTCAGCCATATGACGTGGTGGGTTTCTGAAAGCCCCACAACCAAGTGCTGACAAAACCAGAGAGTCATGACCATGGTATATCCCTGCAGTCAACAAACACCGGATCTTTTCTTTTGTTTTCTCTGCCATTTGTGGGATAAGCTTTTGTTTGTCCTTTGTAAGAGGTGGACTGCAGTAAGCAGACAAAGCAAGAAATGACATGGGGACTGGGTCCTGTAAAAATGCATATCCTTCCGCTTCCGCTGCTCGTATGATGAACACATTTGTTGAGTAGACGCATGAGAATTCTGGAAGTCTGTATGACCATTTTCTTTTAGGGTCAAACTCTTTGTCAGGGTCAGCTAAATGTTGCACATAATTTGTTCGGCGGAACAAGTTCTCTTCTTGTGCTCCAGCTCCTGACAGATACCCTCCTCCTGGTGAAATAAAACAAATTAAACTAACAAAATTAAAAATTAAACTAACAAATTTAAAGTCCACCATTGAATTTGCATGGAACTGAAATTCAACTGAATCTTTGTCCCTGAAGTCTGTTCCAGGAACAGAACTCATTGGGGCATTAGAAGAAAAACCGCTGAGTGAAGTGAAAAAGCTCTTGTACAGTACTTGCTTCATTCAGCTCCTGATTCTTATGGGCAAACCATTGGATTTAATTTAAAAGGGAGAGGTTGGGTTATTCGGAGAAAAGATTAATATCCTGAAACTGCAAAAGTACGACTTCAGGCTTTGCTTGTCTTTCAGCAAAAAATATTCCTGCAGCTACACATCTAAAGGGAAAAAAATTGAGCGCAGCCTAGATCATGATCACCCAACAACTGCTCCCCTCCCCCCGCTCTCTTCCATCCCCCTCAGAAGTCCAATGCTTTGTTCTTAGACGGTTTGAGATTTGTCCACTCTCTCAAGATAGCAGATGACCTCTGAACGACCTGAGAATCAGCCTATTTCGCCCAATGGATTCCCTGTGTCGCGTGGAGTGGTTGATTTTCTTTACACGAGACTGACCTGGTCTTCGTGATGAAGCCATGTTTAAGACAGCTGGATTGAAACCCTCCTTCTTTAACCGAATTGCTTCCTCAAGACAGTCGGTATTTATCACAACTATTTTAGTTTTAAACTTTTCTAGCTTTTCTCTTTCTAGGGGCGATTCTTCCGTGTGAAGGACTGTTTTCCTGGCATCTTTTGAAACACTTTCGTGATCTGAAAAAGTGATCTCAGTACCATCTTCCAGTGTGTACTTGAAGTTTTTACAAGCCTCCAGGGTTTGCTGCATAATGTCTACTCTAAGTTGTTTAAAATTTTTCGAAGATCTGAACTCCGTGAGCCATTTCTTGTGGTCAAAAATCGTTTGAGATAGCTTCCAGGAATAACTACCACCTCTAGCTGAAGCCATACCGATTAAAGAACAAAATGCAATGCCTATCGATGCAATTCTCCGTATTTATGCCCAAACATTACCACTGATTGTGAAATATACTCATTTGTGACTCATTTGTCTGTTTCGCTGACGAGGAAAAAACCGAAAATCTGCCAGGCGGTACTTGCTTTTGGTCAGCGGTGATATCTATTAGACCCATTACGTCTCGGCCCTGATTCGACGCGTCAGTCGCCATTTTGTAAAGAGTTTGCACAACATGGTATGTAAAATCCATCGTATTTAGAGCTTTACTCCATTCAATTTGGGTTGTTTCAGAGTTTCCTTGCTAACTAATATTTCGATTACTTAGGGTAAGGCGAAAAAGACGAGAAAGTTTGCCGCTGTGAAGCGAATTATCTCTCCAAAGGATATGAGAATGTAAGTCTGTCGACGATCGACTGCGTTTAGTTCTTTTTTCTTGTGATTCTTGCAAATTGCCATGTCTTTAGTAAGATTTACTCGGAGGTAATATTGTGTTTGTTGGTTTAAAAAACATTTTTAATGTTTGCATCTCATGTTTGTTCTATTTTAGACAGAAAAACCAAGAAAAGGAAAAAGAGAAAAAGAAGAAAAAAGAGAAAGGAGAAGTTCGACACGTGTAATTAAGCTTAAGAATTATGTAATTTTTGCTGTTAACCGTTTTGGGCATTTCGGACAAACATGGTGGGAATTCACAGGTTATAAGAGAATTCCAGTTTATAGTTTGGTACTCTGCTTTCATTTCCGAAAATCATTCACGGTAAAAGTTAAGGTATTGTTTTAAAGTAATACAGTTGTCCAGGGGGGCTGGAACAAATACACGTGTATGAAGACACCAGACATTGGGCTATTCCATTTAATGTCCGCACCCCCCCCCCCCCCCCCAACCTGTTGAGGGACGGGGAAATCCTAGGGGGAGGAGGGGCAGTTCAAATGTCATTTCTGAAGGGGTAGCTATATCGGTACCTTTTATCAATCAAAAACATCTTCCCTACAGAGAAGGGGGAAATGTGTCAGCACTTAGATCTTTTTTTTTTTACTAAGAGGTAAAATTCATAATTGTTCCTCAATGGCGGAGGGGGGGGGGGGGGGGGGACAGATATTAAAATAAATAAAATTGCAAAATCCTAAACCTTAGCTTCTTTCACAGGTTGCATTAAACAGATTTTCTTGCTTTGAATTTATTACACATATTTGTTCTTTTCTTTTCTTTGCCTTTTACTTATTATCTGTAATATCTGATTTGTAAAAGAATTAATTTGGCACGCCTTGACTAGTGTCCATTTGGATAACTGCATGCCAAGAAATTGTACTTGCCAATAATTATGATAATAACTGTCATGTCTTGTCTTGGAATGGCCCATTCCATGAGGTATGTAAGAAAATATGTCTATATGACACCTCAAATTGTTTGCTATGGATTACCAAAATAATATGCTAGACAACAGTATGATGAAGGGAAAAATTCCTTCCAGCTTCTTCTGCAATGTAGAATTGAAAGTTGAAATACCTACATGTAGTTCTCAACATCTTCAACTTTGGACAAATTATTTTCTTAAAGGGACAGTTTCTTGGTTGATATAAAATTCTCATGTTTTCGTGCATGTGGGAAGATAAAGAAAGTAGCCAGGGTAAATCAGTTTCTGGTGTTGTCAATGTTCTGTTTGTCTGTCAAAATAGCCAGGGCTTGAAAACATACTGGAGTGGTCAGTGCTCGACCTTAGCGGTAGTCCACTAGTCCAGGACTAGTAAAAAATGGGTTTGGGCTAGTAAAATTTGAGCAGATGATGCCTGTTGGCTAGTGAATTTCAGACCCCACTAGCCCAAGGACTAGTAAACCAAAAAGTTAAGGTCAAGCGCTGGTTTTACAATACCTGGCCACTTATTTACATATCCCTAAATGTTTTATGGAACGAAGCATATGGAAACAAAAGGATCCATTCTTTTTCAAGGAGATGCAAATAAGTGGCTGGGTATTCTACAGCTTTCATTCCCAGCGTCATTTATGGAGACATGTTGTGTAGTTCTAACTTACGTGTTTTCATTTTATCCTTTCATAAAGAGAACAAGCATCATCTGCATTATTCTTGCAATATAACACTCAACTTGGACCGCCATACTATGTTCTGGTTGATACCAATTTTATCAACTTCTCCATTAAGAATAAGCTGGATATTGTCAAGTCTATGATGGACTGCTTATATGCAAAATGTAAGTTAACTAAGAAGTATGTAGCAATACATGTAGATTTGCAGTGGTTTTGTCACTGGTTATTTTGTTTTGACAGTGGCGGATCCAGGGGGGGGGGGGGGTGGACCCCCCTATCAGACCTGTGTCTCCAGTGTGGTTCATAAAAATAATAGAATCAAATTGTTTTATACGTAGTTGTTTCACTTCCACCAATTAACTGATTGTCAAGTTTTTGACTTAACAAATGCTTTTTGACTCTCAGGAATGCCGTAAATGGCATTTTAAAATCGGAAAAAAATTCTGGGGGACATGCACCCTCCCCCCCCCCCCCCTTTCAGAAATTCCTGGATCCGCCCCTGTTTGATGATATGTAATTTTGCAATTATGATGATTTGCACTGGGTTATGAGTCATTCAATGATTCCCTTGCATCACTGAATTGCCTTGCTTATATGTCATGGAAGTTTACAGGTAACTGTATGTTACAATGTGCAATTTCATTAGTGCTACTAGATGTACCTTCAAATAATTGAGTACATTATTTTTATTTTTGGTGAATTGATGGTTACATACATTTACATGTAACTTCCTAAAGTACTCCAAAGTTTACAAATAATATGTACTTAACATACAATGAAGGAAAAAAAAGAGGGTTTTTTGCACTTGAATACTCTACATTTTTTTACCTCCATCAAACTGCTGTGTTCCATTGACATTGTATGGTAAAATTCTTCTGAATTACATTGTGTAATGTAGTTGGTCAGTGATTACCTTATGTTGCATCAATTCTACTCTTTTACCAGGTGTTCCATGCATTACTGACTGTGTAATGGCTGAATTAGAAAAACTTGGATCAAAGTACAGAGTGGCACTCAGGTACTGGAACATATGTACAGTGTACATCATTACACTATATACAGTCAAACCTCTACTAAAGGCTATCCCCCTATGACAGACACCTCTCAACAACGGCCATGTTTTCTTATCCCTATTTTTTTATTTATTTACTCAAATTCTGTAATAGAAAACCTCCCTATAATGGCAGCCTGTCAACAACAGCCAGAAAATTCTGTCATCCAACCACCTTGACCAAAATCATTTTTTTCTCACGGAAACACAGTGGGCAATCCTGAGCGGGTAAGGTAGCTCCATCTTGCATACTCAGATAGCCAATCAGAGCACAGGATTTGCTTTATCTTTCCCGCTCCAGAGCCAGCCATATAATTACTTGGAGTTACTGCACCTTTCAATAACATGCGGAATTTGAAATTCAAATCTCCACCAACGGTTGCGTTATTCCCTGCCGTCAATCAATTAATATGAAAGCCAATGGACCATGTAAAAAAGAAACAAACAAAATGGATCGAAATCTATCAATCATAATGCACGGATGTGACCTTTTGAACTCACTGAAGTGAAGATCTGTTTCCTGAGAGGTAAGCTAAGATGATTGACGGCAGTGTAAAACGCAACTGTTGCTGGAAATTTGAATTTCAAATTCCGCATGTTATTGAAAGGCACATTAACAAGTTTGTTGCATTTGCATGGAAAAAGTTCCAATGGATAAGTTTTATTAATGGCAATAATGATGATTTGCACTGGGTTATGAGTCAGTGATTCCCTTGCCCTACTGAATTGCCACACAATGCATTATAATTGATGTTATATTTTTTATTGGTAAAATTTAATGATTTGCCATTACCATAAATTAAAATTATGTCAACATTTTAAAGCAGCTTTAAACCAACTTTTTGTTGTTGTTGTTGTTTTTGTTTTCACCAGGATGGCTAAAGATCCACGTTTTGATCGTCTTCCCTGTATGCACAAAGGAACTTATGCTGATGACTGCATAGTGCACAGAATACAGCAGGTAAAGGTGTATTAATGCAACTATTAATGTGCAATATATTGCATTGTATTAATGCAACTTAATACACAATATAAGCGATAAATATATACTCGTTATTGTTATTTGTGATGCATAAATTTTGCAGTTTAGGACATGTTGTATAATTATGTTGTGGTGCAATTTTGTCCTTGGTGCAAATTGTATTTTCCTTTGTTTTGGGGTATGGAAATGTATGATAATGAGTTTTAAACAAAGGAAAATAGAATTTGTACCAAGGACAAAATTGCACCACAACATATATAAGCAAAATATTTCTGCAAAATTAATTTTCTTCCACACATTCATCATGACAAGTAATAGCACCAAATTGCATGCTCACTTGATTATATAAAGTATGGCAATTATGATGATTTGCACTGGGTTATGAGTTAATGATTCCCCTGCATCACTGAATTGCCTTGCAAATAAAAGTATGTGACTTGTACACTCAAAGAATCATTCCCCTGACCCAGTAGAAAATATGAGGTGTGAACTCTGGTGGTTGTTTTCCACAGCATAAGTGCTATATTGTAGCGACATGTGACAGAGATTTGAAAAGAAGAATCCGCAAAGTTCCAGGAGTCCCCATCATGTACATCTCACAACACAGGTACAGCTGTACATGTACATTCTGTATAATATATACCTGATTGAAAACACATTGTTGGGTATTTTCTATGAAACATGGTATCATTTTAAGCAGCTGTTTTGCAACAGAGCGAGGGGCCATAAATCACAAATAATAACCAGCAGGTTCACACATTTTTTTAAAAAATTAATGTTCTCTACAAAATATTTCTGCTGCTGTCATGCTACCAAAGTATGTAAAACTCTCCATGGGGTCTGCCCCCCCCCCCCCCCAAAACATAATTTTTGTTACATGTATTTTTCTGAAAAATTGCCAGAAACTTGCATCAAGTTTCAAACATGCTCAAAACAACTTAGCTTAGTCCATTGAGCAAGAAACAAAACAAAAAACATTGGCATGCCCGTCTCACCTCCAGTTTTCGCATGGCCATTTTCCACTCGCCAATGTTTTTTTCTTTTCTCGTCTAGAGGGACTAAGCTGGGAAAGAGGGACTGATCATAGTCTATATCATGCCCAAATCACACTGTAATCTCTGCTTCGTGTAGTTTACGTGCACAACTTGAAAATGCATCTTGCACAGGACAAAAATTGTATTTACAGGCCCTGTGTAAACGGCCTACAAAATATTAATGTCAAGTACACTACATGTACATGTACACTATAGAAGGTACATGATGTACATGTATTACTGGACATTTGCACATGTTATGATGTACACTGTATATTCTTTTTATCAACATACTTTCGTTCCATTATTAGGTACACAATTGAAAGAATGCCTGATGCATACGGAGGTAATATACACATGTATTTATATTTTTAGATGCTACATTGTTCTTGTTTGTGTCCTGTGTCTCATTTATTTTATCTTGTGTAAGTGTACAAGTAGCTTGATTAAAATTATGTTTTGAAGGCGGTAAAATTAATGGTTTCTTGGCTATTATGATGAATTGCACTGGGTTATGAATTACATTGTAATGATTCCCCTGCCTTACTGAATAACCAAGACAGTTCATTACATTAATGTATAGTGTACATTGGACCTCAATGTGCAGTTCCAAAAGATATCCATACTCCCCCCACGGAAGGTTTTTTGTTTAACACCCCCCGTCCCCCCATGAATTCCAGTTTAGCTTCATACTTTTCTTCTAAAATGTTGGCTTTTAAGACCCCCCTCCCCCTAGGAATTTCCAATGACCTTCCATGGAGTGGGTATGGATTTTTTCTGGAACTACACAATATCAGTTACTAATCAATTTATTCTGGGATAGCGCCTTTAAAACAACTTTTTTTGTTGTTTTCCTTTCATTTATTTTTCAATGGAAATTTGATGAAGTTGGCAACCTTTATCAAAAGTCTTAATTTACATGTACGATCTTTATTTCTAAAATTTCGACCCAAAACATTTGGCTCTGAAAATCTGTGGTGATTTTTGTCATTAAATCCATTTACTGCAGTGATTCGCTAAATGTCAACTGTTATATGGATCTGTTCCTCAAATGCATACTTCTATATACATGTACCATGAATTTTTGGGTGAAGAATCTTTTGTTTAGAGTATTTCATATTCAACAAATTGGCTCATAGGAGTCTTTGAAGCAGTGCTGGAAATAACGGTTGGTCATCGGACATTGTCGGATGAAAATCCGAAAATGTCCAACTACAGTAATTTTAAATTATACTCGGACATAATGACCAAGCACAAAACTTACTTAGCTTTGGCCTTGAATGTCTTGTTAACTCATCGCATTTGATGCCAAAAACATTACATTAAGAATTTATGCTGTTTGTACGATTTATTTTGCTGTAAACCGGCTCTCTTGATTTGAGAAAATTCAGAGAAGACCGTGTCATTTGAAATCACCCAACTATGCATTGCAAAACTTCTTATAGCACGTAGTGTATGCTTACCGATTGTGTCTCAGGAAAAATCCAAAATGGCAGATGTCTGATCAAAAGTGAGGTTTGAAAGGACACATGTCCTTCTAAGCAGGAAAAATTATTTCCAGCACTGTTGAAGTGTACTGAACTGAACTAAAAGAACCAAAAGAAAGAAATGCTCAATAGCTTTGATTTGAATGGTCATACTTTAGGATTTTACATTTATCCCAGTGGACTCAAAACTTAACTCGCAATTGACCATCTATCCATGGGACTTGATAGCTCAGTGGACAGAGCATTGCATCCGTATCGCAAGGTCATGGGTTTGAATCCTGTTCAAGCCTAAATTTTTTCAGGTTGCTTTTTCAACTGCTTAAGTTGAGAGCACACTGCGAGGATCACAAATTTCACTCATGTTTATCCACAGTTTAAATATATGATTTTCATATACCCACACTTAGAACCATGTTGTACAGCATAAAAAAACAGTGCCACAAGAAGGTACTTCTCGATTACTTTCAAAATGTCTTTCGCAGACTTACAGTGTAAGAGCTGCATTTCATACATGATTTAAAGCTTGACTTTAGTCCTGTTGTAATAGCAATATACACCTGGCCCTGGTTGTTGAAAAGGTGGATAGCAATATCCACCCGATAAATTGCTATCCAGTGGATAACACAATAGATTTTGTTAAGACTTACATGTATCCACTGGATAGTGATCTATGCACTGGATAGTGCTATCAACCTTTTGAACAACCAGGGCCTGGACTACTATGACGAGGTAGAAGTTAAATGATGACAAATTGCAAATGGTTGTTCCATTAACCTTCATTTCAGCACCAAGAGTGTAAGGACCCTTGAGATGTCTCACCTTCAAGACGTCTCAAGAGTGACTGTGTTTGCTGTAGACAGCACCCCACAGGATACATATGGCAAAGAAGAGACAACCAGAGCCTGCTGTATCAGTGGACAGTTCTGTAGTCACGCAGGAACGTGGCAAGACAACAAAGCAAAGTGAATTATTTTATACACCTAATTCAATAAAGGTTGCTTTGGTAATTGGGCATTGGGAAGCTACTGTTTGGCGGTCACTCAAGCAAAGCATTGCATTGTGTGCCGTGTGCCCAAATGCCAAAGCCCAATTACCATTGACCAATTCTCAAAGCAACCTTTATTGAATTAGGTATATGTAACATAATTGAGAATCAGTTTCAGTGTGTTGCAAAAGCGCAAAACGAAAGGATAAAACAGTCCTGTTCTGAATAGCTTCACAAAGCCACATTCGCCCTCAATTAAAGGTCCGGTCGTAGCTTTTCCTAAACGGTCACATTTCTTCGATGCGCAAGTAGAAATACTTGTTCTATTTTTAACTTAGACTTTATAAAATGAGTTGTGGGTCGTAAAAGCTGACCCTCTTTATAATGTGACAGCCTGAAACAGACCATAATGAAACACACAAACTGATTCTCAGTTATGTTACAATGGCATTGTCTATTTTTTATAATCCACCATGGCAAATAATGTACACATTTATGAAGTGTTACCGTGAAGTTGATATTCCAAGTGTATCTTTTTGCTTGCGTCAACAGTGGTATGAAAATGTACAAAAGAACTTAAAATTGAAAATAAAATAGTTTCATGTTATTGTTCCACACGTTTGTTTTCTTGTGACTGTTGTTCACTGCTGTAAAACAGGACCTAGATCCACTAAGATATAAAGATTTTGTTTATGCAAGATTTTTTTTTCCATACAATGGAGCGGCCAGATTGGACTACGTCGTCATCCTCTCTATCCAACTACTCCTAAGTGCCCTCTAAAGAAAGAAGGAAAGGGGAATGGAAAGGAAAAAAAACGAAAAAGGAAAAAAATAGAAATGATCAGAAGGCGATGAACTGAGGTTAAGCTTGAGAGAACAGGAAAATATAGAAAGAAATCAAGCGCTTTTATTTGGATCATTGGAAAGCGGCACTTGACATACCGATTGAGTGGTTTTCTCATCTAAAGCCATTTGATGTAACAATAAAGTATGTCTACCGTATTTCCTCGAATAATACCTGCCCTCAGTTAATCGCCCCCTTCAAATGATCGCCCCCTTTGGTGGAAATATTTGAAATAATCGCCTCCCGCGATTAATCGTCCCCCATCCTCTCCTCTTTCTTTCACATCCTTCCAGTCAAATTAAACATTCACTTCTTGTATAGTAAACAATCATTACAGTTACAGAAAAGTTACAAAAGGACAGGTTTATAGTTTTTCTATAGTGACGTTTATCGTGTATTTGACTCTTTACCTTTTATTTCTTTGAGCTCTCTAATTAGCACGTTAGTACAATCCGCGACAGGAGCCCATGGGTTCCTGCCCGTGGCTAGTGCACAAAAAGCCTTCACTTGGAAAAACGCCAACTTTAAACAGAAGAAAACCAAAAGCATGTACATATGTTCTTTTATTTTGGCATTTACATGTATTTGGACCCTTGTACTTCCATTTTTTTTAATAGAAGTTGTTTCATATTCGGAGTAAAGATCAATAAAAAGAAAGGCTAAGAAAATCATATTTTTATTGCAGCCGACTTATACATTCTTTTTGGCAACATTAACAAAAAAGAATAGAACGAAATACTCGGATCATTGCAGGCAGCTCACGTTGAAAACAAAGAAGTGATTAATTCCATTTTCGGACTGAAGTGTTGGATATACAGACTTGATATAATTTCTGACATCGACTGAACAAATCTAATTAATTGCAACAGTGCTTAAATTCTTGTTGATTTCTAGCGCGCGCTCTGTTTCCCGCGCAACAAACGTCATGAATGGCGATTTGCCGTTTCCATAGCAACGACATTTCTCCTCCGCAGCTGACAAAAGTTTGAACAAGATAGACAAGTTGTCCGGGAGCCACGAAAACAAAAGAACAGCAAAACTTCTAATAATGTCCGAGACCGCAGGTGGACGTAGATGGATTTCGGAGTCCCCGGTTGACAGTTTGAAAGATAGTGATCAATTTAGCCTCAAGGTTAGCCTTAACTTGGATCGAAAGCGTCAAGTTCAAACACAATCATTTTTTCACCGATAACAGTGCAAATGGCTTATTCTGTTTTGCTTCAGGAAGATGTGCTCTTAGAGGAAAACGAAGACGACGAAGCCGCTATGCCGACTGAGAGCGCCGGTGGTTTTTTTGTAAAACACGGCACTTTCATGGGGACAGAAAACGAGCCGATGATTTCTCCGCAGAGCTCTGATGCGGCAGCTAGTGACAGTGATTATGACACTGATCTGGAGACGGAAGGTGAGCGTTTTAGATTTTACCTCGAAATTTGGTCTAAACAGCCTGCGAATAAATTAAATTGCTAGTAAACGAACGGTCAGTTTTGCATATAAGTAGATATTTAATAGACACTTCGCTTCGTTGTCATTTAAAATCGTAAATTAATTCTCCAAAACTAAACTTTTAAAAATAAGTGCTTTAGCCTTAAGCTTAATGTTTTTCTTAATTAAAATACAAAATTAAAGCTCAATAATTTTCTCGCCTCGTAGCGTTCATCTTATATAAAAAGTAAACAGGCATATACTAATCTCATCAAATGAATTTCTCCTCGGTTTATCATTTTCGATGTGCAATTTCCTCGCTTTTTATAAGTTTCAGTGAAATTATCAAACAAGAGCGTAAGCTTAAATCGTTTTGATCAGCGATCTAAATGATGTTAAATTTCGAGCAACTCCCAACGATTAACATAGAAAGGCTTTGATGTAAATTACTAAATTACTGAATTTAATTTATTATATTATAGCGCAGAACAAAACAAAAAAAAAAACGCAAGAAGAAGCAACGAAAGCTGTAGCCATTTTCTCGGAAGTAGATGTAAAATGAAAACTTAAGCTTAATTACTGATGAAAAAGAACAAAAAAAAAATGAAAATAATCCCTGCAAGCCGAGCTGTCATTTCGGTGCTTCTGCTAAATTTAATTTATTTAATAACTGAACAAAAACAGCAGATGAGTCTCGTATTGCATGCTATACTCGCTACTACTTGATCATGAGTATCTATCTTAGACACTCAATTTAGTAGATTTCGGCAATAAATAAAGTAAAATTGATGACTTCATTTCGTTGTTGAACTTAATCTCTCTGGACCACCTTTACCAGAGTAAGTTCCCATGTATTTCTCAAATAATATAAAGAGTTAGATTTTGATTCATGAGGCCCATTTCTCAAAAGTCCAGCAATGTTTACATTAAATATTCAAATTTTGTTGCTTTTGAAAGATTAAGCAATAAAATTCGAAGTTGACGACACAAGTCGGGGTAGTTTGCGGGCTAAAACTACACCACCGTTCTAGAAATTCTGCATGATTTTAAAATAAACCTCCCGGCCTGAAACGTTATTGGAACTTTTTAGAAACGGGCCCCCTGCGATCGACTCTCGTCGCCATATAGATCTCGGCCAGCCAATGAAAGACGTCACTAGAAATAAAACTTCGTTTTTTGTAGTTTATTTGCAAAGTTAAACCACGGGTTCTGCGGATCAACCATACTCTGTGTGGTGAACTTATAGATCATGCGATATTCAAGGATTTGTAAACAAAATTCGTCATCGTATTCCGATATTTTTAAGCGTTTTAAGTTCATCTTAGTCTGTTTAAAAGCCCTAAATAGCGCATTTAAAAAAGCTGAATTGATATAAACGGACGCATCCATTTGAAAGCAGAGTCCACCACACAGATGATGGCATGCCTGTGGTTAAACTCGCATCAAAACCTTATTTGTTTTTAGAAAAATCAGAGGAATATGATACAACAGGAAGGAAACTGTACATCTCTGCCTGCAAATTCTTGGATATAACTCCAGCTTCATTTTTTCTAAAGAATATTCAGGAGAAACAACTTGACTTCAAACACCGTCTCCTGGGACCAAAGGGGGGGCGGGCTCTTGCTGCTGCGCTAGAGGTGGGTATTGAACTCCTTTCAACTCGAAGTTCTTACTAACTCGAACCATATACAGTTTCCTCTGCTTCGCGTCTTTAAATAAATAATTTAACCAGTAAACATTTGTTGTCTCAGTAGCATCGTAAATAAAGTAAGTATAGTCAAGTGAGGCCTTTAAGCTACTGTGTCCAAGCCCGAAAAAGCCTGAAAATGTTTACTGAACTTAGACTTGGGCCGAGTCTACTTCGTCTCACATTTGACCTGCTCCCAACATGTGCTTTGATAGCTTAGTAGGTAGAGCATCGCACCGGTAACGCGAAGGTCACGGGTTCGATTGCCGTTGAAAAAGCCCTGATTTTTTTTTTTTCAGTCTTTTTCGGGCTTGGCCACAGTAGCTTAAATACCTCACTTGACTAAACAATACTTACTTTAAATAATTTAACCCTCGATAACTCGAACATTTAATTCTATAACTTGAAGAGTGTTGTTTTTCCCCTGACGGTTCTAGTTTCGGGATTCTTCTGTAAAATATGCTCAAGGCAACTCGACAACTCGAACTCCCTTTAACTTGAATCATATCCAGTTTCCGCTGATTCACTTCTTAAAATAATTTTACCCTCGAAAACTCGAACATTATATAACTCGAAAAGTGTTGTGTTTCCCCTAGCTGTTCTAGTCTGATCGGTATTCTTCTGAAGCCATTTTTGATTCAGCTGCTTGGCGATTTATTTAGCTAACAGCTCGATTTCGACTTCTTCTTCCACTAAGTTTCGGCTCTTATCGTATTAAAGCTCAGTATTTTGGACAGCCCATGCTCTGATGTATTGTTCTCAATGCGGTTCTCTCATTGTCTAAAAAACTGAAAAAGAACCCGGCCGCTTTCCTTACTGCAACACGAATGGAAGTTTAGGGGCGAAAAATAGTTGTGGAAACGCGAGCTGAAGGCGGGTGTCACCCTATCGAAGCTGTTCGGGTTTCTCAGGCGCTGAACATTTCAAAGAATGATGCTACCGGTACTATACCTGAGTACCAGCCTTCCTTAGGGAAGAAAGACAGTCATTAAATTTAAAAGGACTGCTTTATATTCCTTTTATGATATTATATTCGGGCTCAAAATACTTTGTTGCCAAAAACTTATCAGAAATGGTTTTCAACCGGTCAGAGCGTACTTAGTATCCAGACGGTGACTTTCAACAGCCGTACCACTTACGAAAAAAAGCAATTCTTTGGTTTAAGGGTAGCAAGTGAAAACAATTTAGAAACGGTAGAATAAACCAATAGACTTTTATTGGCTGTTCGTATTGCTTTTCTCAGTAACATTTTGTTTGTTGTGTTCTTGTTTACTCACTAGCAAAATACGACATTACTGAGCCTGAACCTGCACGATAACTACTTAGAAGAGGAAGGTGGGGCGGCCATTGCAGTGATGCTCAAGGAAAACTGCTACATCACAGAATTGGTAGGTGTGAACAAGCGAGAGTAAATGATATGTCAGTGGGTTCAAACTGTGAGTGGGTTCTTTCTTCTTTCCTCTGTAATAAAGTGTAGGGGACAAGGCCAACGGCTTAACGTCACCTCCCAATGGCGTGATCATCTAAACTGAGACAGGTATTGATCGAGCACAGCCAACACGATCTTACCTGATTGTTGGTTGTCCAGCCACGATTCGGACCTTAACCGCGGTCAAACGAGAAAAATTTGCAAAAGTTAAGCAAAGTACTTAAAAGTTACAAGGTTGTTATTTTCACTGTTTAGAGTTTAATATATTGCCAATACACTGTCAATTTACCAAATGTTTTGAAATTTTACCAAAAAAGTTCTAAGCGTTTAAGAACTGTGAACTGCACAACTGTCGGCGCCACTTGCCGCCAACATAATTTTGATCAGGCGCAAAGAGTTTTTCTCAGTTTTCAACGAAAAAAGGTCATCATTTTGACAAAAATTGAAAGATAGTAACGTCAACTAATTTTTTTGATACATCCTTGCAAATATTTCCATTTAATATTAAATAAAATCCCACTAAATGAAACGAAAAATACCTCGGCCGTTTGACCGCGGTGGAATTCGGACCAGACCTCCCGCTCTCCCGACTGGTGTTCTTTCGACTGAGCTAACGGTTTTTATAAAAACGTTGTTTATCTGGAGTGCTTAAATGTTCATGACGATCAATCGAAGACTTCGATTCGTTTCAGTGCAAACATTTTTACGTTTTCTTATTATTTTTCTTGTTTGCAGGATGTGTCTTCAAACCATCTCGGTGCTCGTGGCTGTCAGTATATGTGTGATATGCTGCAAAATAACGCCACCTTACTGAAGATAGATTTATCAGACAATGGCTTTAACGATAGGGATACTCTCTCTCTACTTGAAGCTTTTAAGGTGCGAAGTATTTGAAATAAGACAAAAAAATGAGCTGAGGTGAATTTATTAAAGCCGTGATACAAGCTAATGTTACAGACTGAGAGGGAGTCAGAACCACTCAACGCTATGATACATTTTATGTAGACTTGCTACAAGTCCCTTCCAATACTCATTTTCTCTAAGCCAGGTTCTTCGTTACTAAACTCGATTCCGCGCGCAAATTTATCGAATAAAACTCGACTAAAACTCAATTCCGCGCGCAAATTTATCGAATAAAACTCGACTAAAAAAACGAAGGTCAACTTGTGGCAAGTCTACATTTTATGGTAACGTTCTTTCTGGATCTCCTTCAGAGAAAAGGATGCGTGTACTAGACGTCACTCGTAGTGTACAACAAACTCCTTAAAATGCAAGGATAGAACAACGGAGATAAAAGAAGGCAGATCCATATTTTGTTTGTTCTGTACAATTAGGCTATACCTATGCCTATATAGGCCTGCTCCTGGGCCTGCTGTATAGTTACGAAAGAAGCCCGCGAAATGTAGTTATGGGTTTTGGGTCGTTTTCGTCCAAAATATTAATAGTGTAAACGTTTTCATTTCGATCTGATTCATCTAACGAGATCTCATTGACCTGAAAAAGGGTAAAGAATTAGGATATTGAGAGGGTTGTGTATGTCACATTTGGTCTGAAATTACACGGCCAAATGTTTTTATTTTTGTTTACGCATGGTCAAAAATTTCCCCAAAATTTTATGCGGGTAGATTTTTTGTAATACATGTATAAATATCATTCATTTGTATATGTTTTAATTTAGGGCAACGATAAGGTCAATTGGATGAACCTCAACCACAACAAGTTTTCGGAGAAGTCAGGAGAAAATCTGGGGCTAGGAATAAGTACGTTCAGTGATACTAAAAGCTTCTTCCCTCGGCTACTGTGGTATAACAAGGATTTTAGTTTCCGAGAAAAGAACATTAATAATGGTAATTGAACTGAGTGGAGTGCAATTTGGTCTGAAATCATATGCGTGATTTCAAAATCGAACGAGCGCGCAGCGCGAGTTCGATTTGAAATCACAAGTGTGATTTCAGACCAAAATTGCACGACACGAAGTTCAATTACCACTTTATTACATCCATTTTGAAATCGCACAATTTAATTGCCCAAATACAGGATTTTAGTCAGTACCAATATTGATGCGACTTATAGATGCGATTTAGAGCCAAAAATGGTGCGATTCGGGAATAAATCGCACTGCTGAGAAAAAGATGCGATTTAGAGCAAAAAACAGTGCGATTCAGGAATAAATCGCACTGCTCAGAATAAGATGCGATTTGAAGCAAAAGATAGTGCGATTCGGGAATAAATCGCACTGCTGAGAGCCAATCAGATTACAAGGATCACCAGTGATTTCAAAAAGGATGTAATAAATGATAATATTTTTTATACTTTTGTTTAACTTCCGAAAATAGAGACTCTCTGAAAGAAAGGATAAAAAGAAGGGCAGGCACGAAGCTCTCGGAACGTCTCACAGGATTAGCAGACTCGTACCCAGTCGCTATTAATTGGTTTTTGGGGCGAGAGAAGATTGGATACTAGGGTTAAATGAGGCGCGCGGGGTGTCACGGGAAGGGTCACCCCGCGCGCCGCAATTCACCCTAGTATCCAATCTTCTCTCGCCCCAAAAACCAATAAATAGCAACTGGGTACGAGTCTGCAGGATTGGCTGAGAAAACAATAGAACAAACAAAAGAAGAATGCAAATGAAATGAAAAGCTGATCGTACAGTAAAGGAATATATATTTTTTTCAACCGATTAATTTCGAACAGCACGGCTTTTCTTCGTCAGGGTATAACCGTACTAAAGGAAAAACGTTACAAATTTAAACGTTTTTTTCCTTTAGTACGGTTATACCCTGATATGAAGAACTGCCGTGCTGTTCGAAATTAATTCACCCGTTATTGATAAAGCAGGTTTTATAATTAAATTTTTCTTGGGTTTGCCGGATCAACCCAGTGGTCTAGTGGTGAAAGTGGGATGTTAGCACGCAGGAAGTTCCGGGTTCGATTCTAGGTTTTAATTATTCTTATTACTTGCATTTTTCTTTTTCTAATAGAAAAAAAAAATCGATAATTGGTGAAAACATTTTCCAAGTATCGCTAAAATGGCAGCGACCGTTTACGAAAGAGACAATTGCATCGCCGACCGCTTATTTTCTCGCCCTCTCAATTATCCATGGAGGACTGCTAGCAGTCTTATAAACTGAAAGGCATGACGTCATAATAGTGCAGATAAAAATTAATACTTCGGACAAAAATCAAGAATAAATGATTCTCGCACTGTTTTGTTCCGTTCTGTTATTGGATGGATGGATGGATTGATGGATAGAATAGAATAGAATAGAATAGAATAGAATAGAATAGAATAGAATAGAATAGAATAGAAAAACTTTATTTACCCACGGTGACTTTGTCAAAAATTACAAATAATTGCACTTTTGTTTTTCACAAAAGCCGTGAAAATATATAACTACATATACTAATTACAATATTTTACATCAGTATATTAACTATGAATAAAATAAGTATTTCGGTTAAAACAGAGCAATAATTCGGAAAAATACTAAAATTCAATAGGGAGATTGAGAGATGCTAGTTTGTTTTTGAATGCACTCGCGGACTTTTCAGATTTTATCTCTTCTGGTAATAAATTCCAAATGTATGGATGGATGGATGGATGGACGGACGGACGGACGAATGGATGGGTGGGTAGAATGGATGGATGGATGGATGAATGGATGATCTTTAATTTAACACGATAAGAATTTAAGCTACAGAGCTTGTGGGGTCGCTTGTTTAAATAAACGCAAAACAATTAACTGGTTAGCATCAAGTCAGTTTAGTTAGCCTGATAGTCTAGGGAATTTTAATTGAACTCGAGAGAATTCTGAACTTTAATGATTCGCGTATTTTCCTTGACTCCTTTTGGCTTATTTCACCTTCTCTTTCGTCAAAAATACGATGTTATCCCGATTAATTAAAACTGAATTTCTCAAGTTGCAGAAATCCATATAATTTAATTCAGTCAGTTCATTTACTAGGTGTTTTATCTTTTAACTGCTCCTAAATTTTAACTTATAGGTTATTTTTTTTATCTCTTTTCTTATCAGTTTTAGTTTGTGAAAAGCATCAAGATGTTGTTAACTAAAAGAACCTTTAAGAACAGTCTGGATAAGCAGCCAGATCTGTTGGCGGAGTTTGAATTATTTTATTTTGTTATCATGAAAACAACTCCGAATTTAGCGAATCTTGATAAACAGTATGCTGATTTGATTTCTCGCGTTGTTCAATGAATTTCTTAAACTCGTTCCTCAGTTTCCTCTATTTATTTTTTACTTGACGCCAGGTTCTAACGATGCTCTAGAGTATCTGGATTTAAGCTGGAATCACATTCGCCGTAAAGGTGCCATTGAGATTGCAAATGGGTTACGGGTAAGGAATCCTAACTCTCACAGCCTGTAATTTTAAAATGGGGTTAAGTCGTGCCTTTGTCATTCGTTTTGGGGGCAAGAAATGTCCCAGTTGTTTATGGCAACGTACGAATGCTTTCAGGACAGCTAAAAAAGATGGTATCGGTTGTATCTTTAAAGCAGAGCAAACCATGATTAATTTTCACTTTGAAAATTAGCCTGGTGTCATTTCCACTTGGCCGTAGGTAGCCAAATACACATGATTATGTTATTTAAATGGTAACGGTATATTTCGTCTTTTACTTATTCCTCAGACCAACTGCACTCTTAAGAAGTTCAATCTGTCATACAATGGATTCTCAAATGACGGAGCAGTTGCTTTGGGAGAAGCGTTAAGAGCAAACAATACACTTATTGAGTTGGATATCAGGTGAATATTAAGAGAATTCCGACATTATATATTGCAACAATGGTCTTAGGTAGTACATCTCTACATATTGTAGCCTCAGAGAATCCTAGTTAAGGCTGGTTCTCATATAATCGTCCCGGTTGTCCCGGTCGTCCGAGTCGTTTCAAAAAGTGCACAGACGGCGACCGGGACGATTATATGAGAACACTTCTAAGACGACCCGGGACGATCGCAAACGACCAGGACGACTGGGACGATCGCGGTCGCTTGGATAGAACTGTGTTCTATCCGGACGACTGGGACGATCGAGAATAATCGGGGAAGATCATATGAGAACTACTCTCAGGCGACCAGGACGACTGAGGCGATCGAAGCGACCCAAATCTACCCCAGAATGCAGTATTATTGCCCAAAACATGCATGTTGTCGGACACAGTTTACGACTGCGCTATTGACGTTCGAGACGACCGGGACGATCATATGAGAACCCAAATCGCTTGAGTCGTCCCGATCGTCTGAGTCGTTTGCAAAAAAACTTTTGAAACGACTCGGACGACCGGGACGACCGGGACGATGATATGAGAACCAGCCTTTAGAAGCTGGATTTGAAAAACACATGTATAGAGCCTTTGTTTTTTCGAGTAGTTGACAAACAGCTTCTATTTTGCCATCATACGTCTGTTTAGTTCTAGTCCTTTAGATCACGGATAATGTACACAAGTGGTAAGAGAAAAAAGTGGGTTGTTATCGCATTTTGATCCGGCTATAATGAAAAGGAACCTATTTGTTTTATACAATGAAATTTATAATGTATAAACTTAGCTTCATGTTCATAAGCCGAGTGTTTTCATAACCTGCCAAATGTGAATACATTACTGACACGAAATCGTATCTTGCATGATTGGTACATATCTTAAAAAGAAATTGCAAACAGCTTTTCAGAAACTAAAGTTCTTACCATAAGGAAATTTATCTAAACGCTAGCTGCACAGAGTCCTTTAATTTTAATAAGGATTCTTTTCGATTCTTTCTTGTTCACTTTTGAACTTTCTTTTCTCTACCCAGCAATAACAGAATTACAATCCAGGGTGCTTTGTGTATCGCTAAAGGGCTGGAAGGAAATAACACACTGGAAATACTTAAGGTGATTGTTTTTTTTTTTTACTATGAAATGATACTTTAAAGAGTAAAAAGTTATACTTGAAGCACCTAAAGAAGAAAAAGACCATTCTTACTGCTGCATCAGTTGCTTATCAAAAATAAGTTGATGACGTCAAAAGTGGTACGCATCCCTTGAGTTTTAGGCGCACTCAAGGGATATGTACCACTTTTGACGTTATTAACTTCTTTTTGATAAGCAACTGATGCATGCATCCCAGGGTTACACCCAGTCTGGACACCCACACCTGACCCAGTATTTTGTTTGACATAATGCCTCATCAGAACACATGTTATCTGAAATTGTATCAGGTTGGAAGCAATCCCATCGGTACCGAAGGAGCAAAAGCCATTTTGTCAGCGGCCAAGAACTATGCTGACAGTGCTTTGACAGAATTGCACTTTCAGGTAACTTTACACATCGTGAGACAACCGATTTAATTTTCTTGTCTAATCAAATTCAACAAACAGGCCGGCGTGACCGATCAATTCGTAAACAGGGTTCATCATTTTGATGGACTTTAGAAACAGGCGTGCGTTTCTCAAAAGTCCCGAACACGTTTCGGGCCCAAAAAGCTCTGTTATGTGAAGAATGTTTACTAACAAGCTAGTTTTTTTCTAGATCTTTTGGCCTTGACGGTGCACAAATATCAATAACAATGGCTTTGAACTGTGTTTGAACATTTAATCAATAGAAATGTTTTAAATATTATTCAGCTATGTCATGTGGTGTCATGTCATTCCACACCGCGCTTTGTCAAGCATGCGTCGTCAATTAGCTGGAATTTAATTAAGCTAGAACTGAACGGCATTGGGCACGTTGATAAAGTTGATTGTTGTTGTCATGGTTATTGCTTTTATGCCATGCAATGCCTTACCATTTCATGCTGTGCAATATCATCTCCAGTCACGTCATATTGTTAATGCGTTATGTTACGCTCCTTTTTAGGATATATATTTAGACGAATCTTTCGACCAACTTTTGGAAGAAGTTCGTCAAGTCAAGCCTGGCATTAAAATCATAGCAAACCTGCGACCTGGTGTCAAAGATCCTCTAAGTGTTGTAAAGAATTTTATTTTAAACAATCAAGATCAGTGGACGGAATTTTGTCAGCAGTTTGACACGGAAGGCGCACTAAAGATTTCAAGAACTGACTTTGTTAAATGCCTAAAGGTAAATATGTATTTTGTACTTAGATAATATATAAATTCTTTTTGCAGTGTGTGGAGATGACAGAAATTTGAAGACGTTTTTGTTAACGCATTTTGGAACCCTTTTTCAATTCTGGCAATCCTCCCACCAGGAAATAATACTACGATTATCAGTTGAGCAAGCCACAAGCGATGTTTGGTGACGAAGTTTTGCCGTTAAAACTACGTTGTTGTCAAGGGCAACTTGCTACGTTTCCAACGGTAACGCGTTTTGTTACTGATGACGTCCAGTCACAGAAAAGTTACCGTTGAAAACGTAGCACGTTGCCCTGGACAACAACATAGTTTTAACGGCAAAACTTCGTCACCAAACATCGCTCGTGGCTTGCTCAACTGATAATCGTAGTAAGTCACCCTATACGAATTAAACAATCTTACGACGTTGTATTGACATAGTTCAGAACTCAAAATCAAGATCTTACTGTACGTGGTCAATTTCTTTACAGAAAGCGGACATTGAATTTGGAATAGAACGAACAGCCCGTCTCCTCACTCGGCTTGATCCCAAGATGGAAGGCTTTATAAATTACACGTGAGTATCATTTGATTCCTGATTAGTCAGTTGCATCAACTAAAACTGGTATACAGCCTAACGAAACACTTCCAAATATCCTATCAAAACGGTTCAAAACCATAGTTTAGTTTATTGAATTTGTCACAGAAAACAGAAAGCAATCCCCTATAGAAAGTCCTTTCTAACGGGGACATTTTCGGAGAGTGAATTAACATGTCCCCCTTCCCTAAGGAAGGACTCCGATACTCAGATTAAAAGTGAATAGGTTCTTTAACGTCCCCTGTACTACTATTTTAGTGTGAAAAGGTTAAGGACACGGCCCTATGACGCAATCATTTTAATTGAGACAAGGTGCTGACCATATCCAGCATGATCTTACCAGGCCCCGGTTGTTCCAACGGTGGATAGTGCTATCCACCGGATAAATCACTATCCAGCGGATAACACAATGGATTTTGTTAATATATATCCACTGGATAGTGGTTTATCCGGTGGATAGCGCTATCCACCTTTTGAACAACCGGGGCCAGCTGTTTAAAAGATCCTGGTTGGAGGTCTGGGGGCCGTTTCTCGAAAGACCCGGTAATTACCGGACACGGAAAGCTGTTTTATTTTCATTGAAGATCGAGGTTTTAAACGTTTTGCAGATAATACGATAAAACTATCAGTTAGCAAAACAAAATGGACTGGTTTGTTCGCTACGACCCGCGCTTTTATTCTTTAGATTTTGATTTCAATATTTGGCTTCGGGCCCGAAAAGTTACCTGGAGTTTCGAGAAACGGGCCCCTGGTCGGGTTTCGGACCCGCAACTTCCCGTTCTGCAGTCTGTCGCAGCTCAAAACTGAGCTGTGCAGGTGGCGGAAACCATATATGCATAGAAAAGAACTGAACAACACTCCTACATGTACCAATCATGGAGTCAGGAAGCTGTTTTCCAGTGTGTTAGTCGAGATCGATCCTTGAAACTCAACGGTGTGCTTAAAACTGGGGAGAATAAAAAAAATGCTCAGTAGGTAGGGGCGGGGAATGGATTCAGGCGCTCCTCCCCCACTCCACGTTGTCTTCACTTTCATGAGCAGTGTTTGTGTACTCTCCTCATTTTTTAGCGCACCGTGATGGGATGGCAGTAAAGCAAACTCAACGATTAAACTGGACAAACACACGGGAAATTTGGGGGACTGTGTACAGTCTAGTGAGTCAGTTATGGATGCGTTTTTTGTCCATGATTTTGCAGAAGTAAGATGCTAGGATATCGAGAATTGCCATCAGAAGTACCAGGGAGCTAGCAAAGATTGAGGCCAGTTAGATAGTCAGACCAACATTAGTAATATTATTTCTATAGACACAGCATGAAAATGTAACCAAATGTCATTATTTGGCATGTTACCTTTAGCTATAAATATCTCAAAAGTACGGCATTAAAAACTGTTTACTGTTATACACGAATAGATAATCTATTCTGTGTTTTTTAATGCAAATCAGTTTAGTGGTCTTCAAAAGGGGTGTGACTTACCCGTGGGCGCGGCTTTGGGTGGTTTAAATTAACACCGTATACTTTAATTTCTATAATGTCCCCAAACATAAGGAAATTAAAGGACAGAATTACCGTATTTGCAACTAGAGCACCGGATAAGTGCATGCATGGGTTGGCAAGGTGGAGTGCTCCTTAAGAGCTTTCCCGTACAGTCTAACTGCAAATCGACTTACCCTAGCTAGCTGCAGGTAAAGGCGATATATAGATGCGTTTATTGTACATAAAAACCAAGCAGCTTGAAAGCTGAATCACTTTTATGTTTATCGTAAATGATTACAGGGATACATTTCTTCTTCAATGAATCGCTCCTTGATGTTTTTTTGTTTTTGTTTTTTGGATGACGACAATATTGGTTTCCTTTTATAAAAATGTAATTCTTAAACTAGGTACTTAAAAGAGCTAGGTCAAGTTCACAGTAAATATGGCATGGGGAGCGATTAAATTCTGGGGATTTGTTAAGTGACCGCTTAATAGGGAGTTTGAATGTAGACAGTATTACTTGTCCTGTTAAGTAAATGGGGTGGGCTTCGCTAGTTGTTATGGATGTAATTGTTTCAGTTCTCTTTGGCATACCGGGTGCAGATTGCGCTCATCCGAACGTCTGAGTATTGAAATATCATCATATCTCTATAAATTAAAATTTAAAGCCTTTTCCTTCAGTACAATACCGAAACTAGCTGACACTGGCCATCATGTCTGGAATTAACGGAAAATATCAAGATGTGGCATAACAGCTATGCAGGAAAGTACCCTAGGTAGTAGAATGTTAGCTCTTCACGCCACACTTAAAGGGTCTTAATGTCAGTATTTTTAGTGTTTTAAAAAGCCCCAAAATACATTTATATCATTGGACACCCAAACATAATGGCACAGGTTTGTTTAAAATTATTCTACTAGTGCTATAAAAGTGAAAATAAGTGTCTTGGGCTGCAGATGGCTAGAATGGAAATAGATTGCAACTGAAAAAATTGGGCCATTCTTTGATGTTTATCGCCTTGTGTATTGGAAAACTCGCTAAAACGCAGATTACTGTTGATTCTCTCTTGGAAAATTCTCTTGATATCTTCCTATCCTATTGTAGGCACGTAGTGCATGCCAAAGGTACTTAGTTTTTATTTAGGGAAGTTTTGCCCGAAAACGTTTAAAACGGCAATTTTGGTGTCCGTTTGTCAGATGGAATTATAATTATATATATTTTTTAATGTTTCTTTCAAAGTCTTAGGTCTCTTCTCGGATATCGCATCCCTCAAGAAGTGAGCTTTGTTATTTCAACTGTGAGCAGCCCGCGATGAAGACTCTGATGTGGATGTTTGGTATCCGTAGAGAGGTTTACTCAGGGAGGGCACTAATTTGGAGAGTTATCAGCTTCGTTACCGGCCAGCAATAAGCGATATCACTGTATCTATTAGACAAGGAAAAAATTGTGGCACGTTTCCCGTCGGACCGTTGCTGTAGTACAAGGGAACGACCATAGCAAGATGCAACTAGAATAACGCATTGTAAACCTTTCGCGCTCAAGAGCGTCAAATCCATTTTCATAAAAAAAATCAAGCTGTTCTGTTTTGCAAATACTGAAATTTAAACGTTTAAACGTTATCTAGAACTACATCACATAACCCAAATGTGACCCAAAGACCGATAGGGATGTTTTGGTTATTCTGAGGTTTCGAGAGGTTAGTTTATAAATGATAACCATGGATGATAATTTCAAAGGCGGCGTTCCATATCAAAAATTGTTTAATGAACAGAGTATGTTCGTGAGTACACCGAATCTCCTTTAATAGAATATGGAATATAATACAGATAATGAGATATATGATGTTAAAAATGTCCATTTAAGGTTCACTATAAGGAACATGTAAGGATGACTGTTCTTAACAAAGACGACGCATGCCGAATATCGAAGTTTTGTTTTGGCACTTCAAAACAGATGTATACAAAATAAATTCCACATTTCATAGGCCCCCCGGGGGGAAGTTTTGTTTTAACAGGCGATTCGTGTGAATTCAACCGAACAAAACTGATTATCTGCATGGACCAGACTGGAATTTATTCGTTGCTACACTGATTAAAATATCTGTTCACCTGAAGTACCTCCACTTGTGAATTTAGATTAACTAATAGTGCCTGTTTTCTTAGAACATGGCATCTGCAACGTGCCCGGCAGGTAGTTCTGCCTCCTGCGAAAACTGCCCAACAGAAAAGAGGACCATTCGAGAAAGGACAGCGCTTTTGATAAATAATCCTCTTATGAGCGATGTCAAGTTTGTGATGAACGATCCAAACCCTAATAACAGGAATGGTCGTGAAATTATCTATGCTCACAAGTTTTTGCTATCGCTTTGCAGTCCTGTTTTCAACGCCATGTTTTACAGCAACATGGCCGACGCCAGAGAAGAAATTCCGCTCTCCGACTGCGATCCTCGGAGTTTCATCGAATTTCTTCGGTATTTGTATTCAGATGAAGTGCACTTGACCTCTGGAAACGTGTTCGAGCTGTTGTATTTGGCGAAGAAATATATCGTGCCTTTTCTGGCAGAAAATTGCTGCCGTTTCTTGGAAGCGGAGCTGAGAGAAAGCAACGTTTTCAGGATCTTAGAGCACGCCAGGTTGTTCTCGGAAACGCATCTCGAGCAACGCTGCTGGAAGCTGTTAGAAGCCAAGACAAGTGCCTGTCTCCAGAGCGAGGGTCTGCTCTGGATTAGTCACGATACACTGTCATCTCTTCTCATGAGAGATGCTTTAACTTTAGTGGATGGAGAATGCGCTGTTTTTAATGCTGTTAAGAGATGGGCGGCCGCAAATTGCAAAGCGCGAGGTTTGCAGCCCACAGGCGAAAAGATGAGAAAGGTTTTAAAGGATGCGATCTATTTGATACGTTTTCCTATGATGCCGCCTCGACTGTTTGGTGAAATCGTAGTACCAACAGGAATTCTTACTGAGAAAGAAGCCTCACAAGTGTATCTTTTCCATAAACAGGGCGCCGTACGTGATCCCGAAATGAAATTTTCATGCATTCCACGCGGGCCGCTGCTTCAATCGCAAAGCTCAGGCGTGGAGTTGTCACGTTGTTATAGATACAGGGAAAATCAGACATATCCCAGCACAGAGAGTTTCGTCTCCGTATCTGAAAGCCTCAAGTTCTCCACAAGTAAAGAAGTCTACTTTGCAGGAGTTCGCCTTTACGCCCATAAAGATGTGGGAAAATACTTCTCGGTGCAGATCAGGGTTTCAAGGTGTCATGGATTGAAAGAGGAGGTATCTAGTTTGCGTGGTACGTTTACTGTGGGGAGACCCCCGGGGCAGTTAAGCAGCAGGGTTGGATTTGATGTGCTAGTTCCTAAACCATTCCTCGTTTCTAGAGAGGCTCAGTTCAATGTCAAGGTTACAATAGTTGGAAACGACGAGGCAAGAGCATCTCCAAATAGAGGGATTCCAATGAAGTTTGTCAAGTGCGAAGGAATTGAGTTCAGGTTCGAGGGGCAGTCAAGACAAATACTGGAAATATTATTTTATAACCTGGATTAACAATCACACCTTAAAACCCCGATCAAATGGGGCATGATAGTCGATTACAGTTGAAACTCGCGCTCCCGTTTGAACACGAAATATCATAAATTCTCGGGCGCTATCATTTTCTTTGAACGTGTTCAAAATTTTCACTGTTGTTGAAGGTAGTTTTGATCGTTTCAGCGAGCACATGATAGTTGATGAAGAGTTCAAAATTTTAATCAGCTGTTGCCACTTACAAGTATCGGGCTAAGCTGTAGCTCTACCAAAATAATCGCAAAACGTCAACAGTGTCTGTCGAGGCCCGAAAAGGAAGAAAATATTAGCCAACAAGTTGCTTATTCGTCGCGTAATAGTATTTTGCTCATGTGACTTTTGACCAACTGTCATGCGCTATCATGCACCGTTTGCTCGCAAGCATGATAGACCCATGATAGTCAACGATGGCTATCATGATGATAGTTTGGGATCAAAACGCTCTCACTCCCAACTCTCATCGACTATTATCATGCACCGTCTGCCGGTCGGAGCTTAAGCCAAGATTCTTTTAAATTTTTTCTTTCAGTCGTAAAGTAGCAAAATTATTGTGTTGCACAAAACTGTAAAAAATAAAACTCCGGTACGGATAATGGAGCCGCTGTCGATTTGTTCCAAATATTTTATTGGCACAATAATCTACAAAATAAAAGATAAGACCGCGTTGTCACTCTGATAAGTTATGACAGTACTAATGTGTTCTTTAAAAATATTGACAATTCTTCAAGTCTTGAATTTATTAACGTTCATAGAGTATTATTCTACCTCAGTCATTGTCATTAAGGAGGAATAGAATGGAAACTCCGACCGGAAAAGCTCCGGCACGAAGAAGCAGGAGGAAGTGGGGATCAACCCCGGCTGAAACAAGGGTGGGTGGGCGGGTGCCACTACTTAGCATTTCGGATTTCCTGCTCAAGTGAAATTATGACAGCGTCCGTTTCCTTTTATATGACCCAATAGCCTATGAGGAGGACTGTTGAGCCAAACCGACCAACAATTCCACGGTCGGAATGTCATTAATGACACCACCTCGGTAGAATTTACATATTTAATAAGTTTGCGTGGTATTTCTTTTTTGGAAAATTAGAATCCGGATTCATATTATAGAGCAGACGGATTCATTATTAATACTCGGAAACGCTAAATCCGAAAATGGATTTTTATGTCATAGCAACCACGACGCGCATGTCGATCCATGTACATCTGACGCTGATCACAAGACTAGTACTCTTTTCGAATCCTTTCCCAAAGAAACGCCGGGATCATAAATTCTAAGAATCCGGATTCAGATTCCATCCAGTGAATCTATCCCAAGAATGGATTTTCGTTTTATTAACCCTTACACTCCCAGAGTCAATTATGGAGACATGTAATACAGTTCTAACTTTTCAGTTACGTCTGTGGACGAAATCCTATCTTGTCACCATTCAAATGAAACCTCTGCGGCCGTACTTTTGCATGGTACCATTTGTTTTACAGTATTTTACAAAATAAACTTTGGAATTTTTCTTGAATGTCTATTGTTGGCACTCTTTGGAGCTAAAAGGTTAAAGAAACGTAAAATCTATTTTTGGGTTGAAAGATCCGGATTTGGATTTTCCCAAAAGAAAAACACACCCCAACATTAATTGTTTCCTCACTTATCTGTACATCGGAAAACCCTACAGCCACAGACAAGCACAAACTAACCGTCTATCCTGGAATGATTTTAACAACTGAACTAAAAGCATTCTATGACGGATTATAAGAAATTTAAAAACAATACAATCATTGTCGGTGCTGAAAAATATAGGAAGAACCTGCCATTTTCACTGCGCCTCTTTTTTCTCTTTTTTTCTCTTTCCAACCATACGCTTCTGGTCAACCGTTCACTTCAGAATGTCTTCAAGCCACCTTTGAAGGGGCAATGTCACCTATTTTTAGTATCACTTTGAAAAGCCAAAAAATATATTTGTTTCAAAGGAAACCTTCAAATAATGGTCCAGTTTTGTTAACAAATACTCCACTAGTGCACAGAAGCTAGAACTTGTTATCTTTGGCTGCGGATGGCCAGGATGGAAATGGATTGCAACTTGAAAAAAATGGCCAGTTTTTTCAAATTCCTCCCAAGTGTCGTGGGAAAAATCACCAAAAAACTTATTATGGTTTGTTCTTCCTTTAAATCACTTGATATTATCTTCTTGGTGTTCTAAAGGCAATTTTATGTTTGAGCAAAGGTACTTTGTCAACTATTTAGTGTATTTTGACCAAAACACAGCAAAATCTGCGTGACAATGCCTCTTTAAAGGCGTCATGTCACCAGATTGTAATATAACTTTGAAAAGCCAAAAGACACATTTGTATTAAAGGAAATTAAAGAAAAAATGGTCCAGTTTTGGTAACAGTCACCATATTGGTGGTGATTTTAGCGGCGGGTGGCAGAATGGAAATGGATTGTAAATTGAAAACTTTAGGCGAAATCTTTCAAGTTGTACTCCGTGTCTTTGAAAAATCGATAAGTTTTGACCATAAATCAGCCAAATCCGCGTATCTACTGTACATGTTCATTGATTTGACCATTCCTATTATGATGCTACAGCAAAATTACATTACATTCGTGTGCCCAACACTCGTGAAAGCACCTGCCTTTCTCGGCTATACAAATCTGATTACAGACCTGGACAGAAGGATGGCACTTTAGATGACATCCCCTTCCAAAACACCTCTGTGTACACGTATCTGCATCACACTCCATCAAGCCGCAATCCTCCCCGTTGCAAACCTGCGTGCACTCTCTTGCATTGCACGATGCCGTGTAGCACTTCTTACCGGAGCAGTTCTGGTAGCAAATATCGGAACCCGTGCAATTTAGCAAGCAGAACCCATCGGCGCAAGTCTGGTTGGAGATTTGTAATGGGTTGGTAGGCCTGTTCGCCAAAGCACAACCAATCTTTGATGGACATGTTTGGACGCACGTATCATCCGAAATGTTGTCACAAGTTGCTTTCGTTGTTATGCCTGGAGGCTGGTAGACCGCGTGCCTGCATTGCCCGCCAAAGCATCTGGGGTTGCAATTTTCACCCTCACAGGAGGTAGTACAACCTCCTCCAGTGCAGGTCTGATAACAGAGTTTGGAGCTTGAGGATAAGCAGCCCATCTTGCAATTTCCTCCTCTGCAAATCTGAGTGCAGATCCTTGAGTAGCATTCCATATGGCAACCTCCAGAAATGCATTCTTGAATGCAAACGTCTGACGTACAGGTAATGAGCTGACATTTTCTTCCGACACAAACCTGGCTGCACTTGTCCTCTGCATTGCACCTCAGGATGCAATTGCCTCCGTAACATGCTTGGCTCTGCATTGAATAATTCTTAACAGGCTCGAGTTCACAGTCTCCATTCATACAGTGCTGATAGCAAATGTTCTCCCTGTGAGCGATTGCTTGATTGCAGGTTGATACGACAGCTAACGCAGTTACATTTACAGGTTGAGCGCTGTAAATGCAATTGCTTCTCCGACAAGAACGAGCGCATTCTTTTCCATCACAGAGCATTGTACATCTCCCTGATTCGCATATCTGCTGGCAATATCGCACCCCGGACGGACAATGCATTTTGCAGTTTCCTCGACTGCATTTCTGTATGCAACGCTTGGCATTCTCAGGACACTTCATTTCACATCCACCGACTTCACACGTCTGAATGCATTCGTCGGAAGTGCACATCATGTTACAACGCCCACGAATACAATATTGATTGCAAGTCTTTGCATTGCAATTTAGAGATTTGCAGAGGCTGCCAAAACATTGCTGTTTGCACGAATCTGGAGAAGAGCAAGTGAGATCGCAATTTCCTGCATTGCAGATCTGCTGACATTGCTTGAATATCTTGCCAGTCACTGAGCAGGTCATACTTCGTCTTCTTGTGATTGAATACTGATAGCACGTCCTGTTTTGTCTCAAGAAACAATGTCTTTCATCAAAGACGGCCGCAGTATGGTTCACAATGGCGACGAGAACGACAACGAGAAGCTGCACTAGCAGTAACTCCATTGTTTTCAACTCCCTAAAAATACAAATAATATACAATTCCCTATTTTAGCAGATACAAAAGCTGGGTTCACACTAACGCCGATAGCTGTTTTATAGAGTAAACGCGCTTGAACGAAACACGTTTCCCTGAACATGTTTGTAATTGCATTTGTCACATTGGGTGTCTGTTTCAAACATGTTTCGTGCCTGGTTCTTAAAATTAAGGCGGTTTTAATACGAAACACGCATAAAATCTTTATAATTAAGCAAAAAGAAAAAAAAGGAGCTCGAGCTTGCTGCTTCTGTGATGTAATCTCATTTGTCAAGCCCTTAGGTCCCCGGGGGGTGGGGGGGTACTCAACAAAATTTTGTACGGGGATGCTCCGCCCCGAGGTCCAAACCCTAATAATTACCCTTTCATGTACCGTTTTTGACAGAAAAAGGTACCCCTTTCATATATATACCTTTCATTGAAAATGGTACCCCTTTCATATACCTTTCATTGAAAATGGTACCCCTTTCATATAGCCTTTACGTGCGTCTGTTTGATATATTTTGAAAGGCCCCTTTTATAATACTTAAATCACAGTTTTCCCTACGTTTTTTATACTTCAACTCGTGTTTTCGATACCGTTTTCTATTCTTCGTGAAATCCCGACCCTTTCATATACCTCCAGCCTAAAAAAGGTACCCCTTTCGGGCGAAGCATCCCCGTATAGCCCATTATAGGGAGTACCCCCGCCCCCGGGGGGGGGGGGGGGGCGCCCTAGGTTCTTTCGAGCACTCAATTCTTTTCTACTCTAGAAACATAACTACTGTCGTTATGTTGTGTTGTTGACACTGGTGACATAAAACATCGATATAAAGGTTATGTTTGGTTTTCCGTGACCTAGCCGTTATGTCGTTTATATGTCGTGAACATAAGCCTGGTTCACACTGGCGACATAAAGACATAACGGCGAGGTCACGCAAATTCAAAACACGACGCATATCGATATTTTATGTCACCAGTGTGAACAACACAACATAACGACATAATAGGAACATAATAACATGGACATAATGACATAAGGAAAAAACTGATCTTTTCTTTATGTAATTATGTATGTCCATGTTGTTATGTCGTTATGTCGCTAGTGTGAACCAGGCTTAAGGCTAAATGTGTTCCGTCTGGCTTAGATCAAAACTACCTCGCGACGTAGTTTTAGTTATGCTCATGATTCGTGAGCCAAGCCAACACTATGCGCCATACCAGAAAGGGTGGTAGAGAAACATCAACTGAAACATCAAATGCTGGATCGAAAGGATTTTCTGGCGCGGTATTCGCCAGATGGGAAAAAATAATGACGGCAGAGCGAATAAAAAAAATATATATTTTGGAACCTTTTTTTTTTTTAATTTATGGGAAAGACAGAGTAAACTAGTCGTCCTAAAAACTAATGTGAAGATGCGTAAGCGAGAATATAATAAGTTTTCGTGCCGCGATTCCTACGTACCTGACTGCTAAGACTGCTATAAACAACCCCTGTTTTAACTAATTAGATATTAGCCCGCCCTCGGACGAGTAAATCACGCTGTCGGGATTAGCCTGCCCGCGGGCGAGTATATCGCGCTATCGGGATTAGCCCGCCCGCTCGACTGACTGAAAAGGTACTGTTGGCACTGACGAGAGTGATGAAAGGTTTCGCGTGCGCGGTGGTATTATATCAAGCTGTGTTATCTTGTCGACGGGTAAGGTGTGAAATACCGATTTATGTCGAACAATACTTGGAGTTATCAACAGCCGTCCTGGCCTGAGAGACGGCTGTATTCGCAGACCATCAACAGCCAAGTTTTTGGTTCAATTCACATGTTTCAAAACTACATAATTATGATAGTATGATATTTGCCAGATTTTATAGTTTCAGCTTTTAAATAAAAGACATATAAAAATGTAACGTAAAATGTAAAATATATAACATATTTTTGTATCTGTGAAGTGACCTGAGTTGTTAACGCATGTTGTGTGAAAAGGAAAGATGCGTGTAATTTAGACTCAATTTATATGTTGCATGAAACATGTTTTGGACCACGCGCGGGGAGCCCATGCGAAATAATTCCGATTGTGGTATCCAGTGTGGTGTGCTGTATTCTGTAGTTTTTCCGATTCGTGAAAATTAGTCTGTGTTGCTTTCGTTTTTAAACTTTTGTGGATGAAATTCTGAAGTGCGTCTTGGGCAGTGCTTAAGCTTTCCTGTGTTGTGGTCTTTTTCACTTGGCAAATGTCCACAAAACGTGATTGTTTGAATGCCGGTATTCAATTGCCCGGGGGGAAGGGTACTCGACAGATTTTCCGGTAGGGTGGTGTGGTTCAAACCCTTGACCCTGTTTTTAAGACACAACTCTCCGATCTCTGTGATTTTCCTACCATCTACACCATTTACAAATTGTCCCACTGGCTTTGTTGTAGCTTCATTAAACTTGGCATCAATGCCGAAGTCAACGAAGGTTCATAACCTCAGCAAAATACTGGTTAAATTCGACTTGTGGTGAGGTTAGGAAAACCATACCCTATTAGGCGGGAGTACCCCCCTCCCCCTCCCCCCCCTCCCCCCCTCCCCCCCTCCCCCCTTCCCAGCCGGGTTCAATTGCCATCGCCATATTGTTTATTATGGATGGGCATTCTTCCCACGCCGCAAGAGATAAAGAAAATATGTAATCAGTTTTAGCTTTGGGGAATTCATGATTAGCAGTCTTGATTTTGAATTAAGCAGTCTCGAAGCAGCCTAGCCAGTAGGAGTTATTTTAATACAAAAATTTGAAGAAATAAACAAAGAACTTGTATTCAAAATTAACTTGGTCATTTATAATGCGACACATTTAAACCCCGGCAGAAAATCTTCCGCCGCATTGAACAGTTTCTAAATGCACAAAATAAACGAAAGGTCAAAACGTCAACCAGGGATGAAAACAAAAAAGTGAAACATCTCCGAGAATAGTAGGAGATGTAGGAAACTTGTTAGTTTTTCCAGTCGCAAGATGACAACAACAGAAGCAAATGTTTGGCCAAAAAATCCTAAAAATCAGTTTTCCGTACTTTGTTCCTCGGTTTAACACAAGGGATTAAACCAAACGAAAAGGAAACATGTTTCTTTTGTTCATATCGATGTCTAGATAAACCAACCTAACAGGAGGTCAATGTTTACTTTGGCGGGAAACATGTCGCAAAACAAAAGAAATATCAGTTGCATATTTCGGACACACAAAGGTGCTTTTCATGTGCCGTCGTATCACAGTTTATTATATTTCATCTTGCTAACTAGCGAACAACGACCTTTCTCGTTTTAAGGTTAGTTGCGGTTGTTGCAAATTGAGGGCATAATATTTTATTGCAGTTTAGCTCTGTATCATAGGCGATTTATAAGGCTTCATTTCGTAATTATTAGTGACAACTCGAGAAACTAACGGAAATCTAGAGTAATTGGGGTTTTTCCATATGTCGAGCTTTCAGCTGGGCAAAATATGCCATTTAGAAATGTCAAGTGGAGATAACAATGGCTACAGATTCCATTAATTTGAGAGAACGCCAGAGGTGCTCAAAACTTACACAACGATATATCTAACTCTGAAACCGTAATGAATAATTCGTAAAATAACAAAGATTACGTTGACACTTATTTAATAAATTCTGGCATTCTTCTACAAAACGAAGAAGTGACAGAGAATTATCCGATGCTTAGTATTAGAGATATAAATTGTTTTCGTTAGGTTTATTTGCAAGCACAGATCTTCGATTCAACGTACATACGTGTAGTGAGCGTAAGCGGGTTTTCAAAGTGCATCATTATAGAGAAATCACAAACAGCTATAAAACGAAGCGCATACCATACCTCACCGCACATGAAGCGCGCTGAAAAAGTTATGACGAAAAAATACTCGAATGTCAACGCAAGCAATTCATTCAGTGAAGGCTACAAGTGTCGAATAAGCTACATACCTTACTATTCTCAGTTGTATTCTCTGTTGTCGTTTCGGTGGTATCACGAAGTCACGATTAAGCCGTACAGCGCGAAGTGTAACAATTGTCAATCATCGCGACTAATCGTTTAGGACGTCACAAACTCCTATTGTGTGCCCCACCCTTGAGGCGCGACTTCCGAGCGGGTTGACAAACAGGGGGATCTCAGAGACAGGAAGAAGAGAGAACCTGGCTGATTATAGGTCCGCATAGGCATGGAATCAAAGTGCATGTGCTTGGTTGTTTATAATGACAAGAATAACAAGCGGCCATATTAGAAGCATCAGTTTAGGGCACTGAATGAATTGTTTTGCGAAATAGCTGTCCGGGATGTTCATACCGCTCTCAGATTAAACCGTAAACTGGCGTTTTCGAGAGGATGAAAATGCTATTTTTGGTTCTCAGAAAGTCCAGCTAAAAATTAAGCCCCAATAGTGATCAGCATCAAATTTCTCCTTGTAATATCAATGCTTTATCAATCAAATAGGTCATGAGAATTAAGGATGTGATCATCCAAGATGAATTCTCAAGATATTTGAACAACTTCTCCTCGCTACTGCTGCAATACATGTATAGGGACAAGAAAGGAGAATTTGTATTTTAATATTGGGAATTAAAGAGTTAAAAATCCTTGGAAATCATACTTGAGCTATCATTTTACGGTGAAAAAGATTTTGTTGCTAATATTTCGGCCTGTTTAATTTTCATTTAAGGCATCCGAACGAATCAAAATTGGTTGCTGATACAACATTCGTCCGTTTAAACGGCATTAAATCATCACACTCTTGACTGTGAGCACAAGAAACATAAATATGGCTTTATAAAGCCTTTAGTGAGCTTGACTCGTTGGTGGCCCTTGGTGTGTCAGGGTGTTATCTGTCTGTATTTATAAAGAACCACAAAACTCGCCCAGTGTTCAACGGCGAAGTAATTTCGTCACGCAAGCTTCTTCTAACCGTTTATTTCACTCATGATATTTAGAGAACGGACCTCTGGATCCAGGGTGACTTCGCCGTTGATCATCGGCGAGATTTGGTGTTCTTCTTACATACAGACGGAATTACTTCGCCGTTTTGCCGTTCTGTATATAAACCAAATTAATTAATCACGTATATTGTAATATTTACATAAAAACATTGGTGTACATTGATAAACACTTATGCCAACTCTCCCGGATTATTCCAGGAGTCTCCCGGATACGGTACGAATCTCTCGGTCTCCCGTATGGGTCACCAAATCTCCCGGATAAAAGCGACTTTGGATCGTTTCTTTACAATAGGATAAGATTTTAACTCAAATCATTCCAAACACCAAAAAAATAATTTGGTCTTTCATCATGTCTTTCATCAACGCTTTTTGGGTCTCAGGAATGCACTTTTAGACGGTAAAGCCAAAAAAAAAAAACATTTCGGACCCCCCGCTAGATTCTCGCGACTTGGTAGCTCGATTCACGCTTTCGGCTCGAAAAAATTGCACCTTCAGAAAAAAACTCCCTATTTTCCACCTCCAGAGGTCGGCATCTCTGGATATAAACTGTCACATAATAATTATGTGACTATATTTGAAGACAGATTTAGACGTCCTTGAGGCCCCGGGGGATGTAGGCTAATGGGCATGTGCCGCTGGATAGGGTCGTATTGATTATAATGGGGATGAATATTTTAACAGAGCTACTGGGTTGCACATATGCGGGATTTTGGGAGTAAGAAAATTCTGGCAATTTTTTTCTTTTCGGGGGAGGGGGGGGGGGTGGGGGTGGTGGTGTTGTTTTATTTTAGTAAGAATTTGAGGGAATTAAAAACAGATAGTGACTAAGTTGGGATCGCGAAGTTTACTCCCATATGAAAGAGACGGGGTGAGTGCTCGTCGTGTCGTTTATGGGTGTATTAAAATTACTTGGTGTTCAGCAAAGAACGCCGATATCATAGCCGTCGAGGTATCATTTAGGGTGGCACGCGGAGAATTGAAAAAAAAGATTTATGGCAATGCCAGGAGCAATGCTTTTAATTCTATTAAAGAGAAATACGCGTAAATTTGTCTGGACGGATAGTTTCTCTTTTACCCGTATTTATACATAGCAAATTACCAGAATTGCTTGTCGCCTGCGTTCCTCCACACAAATTGTCCATCTTTATAAATTCAACCAATCGTAAGTTGTTGTCAAGATTTTTTTTTACAAAATTGTTTTTCTTTTTCTGCAAACAAAGAAAATTATACAGCATACGGTATAAAAAAAAAGAGAGAAAATAAAGACCTAATTTTTAGTTACAGAACTTTATTGATTATCGTGTTTGTTCCGCTTGGACTGAACTTCTCTTGATTTGCTTTCAAGCTCTTTCAGTTATTTTAAAACCTGTTCCAGATAAAATAAAGGAGAACTACTTTTAATTAATTACAACTGCCGCGATATGTTTTAACGCACCGCTGCTGTTAATTATCATATCAACATGTACAAGCGTCTCCTGCCGGGTGCAAGGAATTCAAAGACCTTCACCATTTTTTTTTTTTTACTCTGGCCCGTAGCCAGGCATTTTTAAATCTTTGGTTTAATGAATAGGAAATAAGTTAATAAAATGGGCTAACCGCCTCAATTGACTCTTTTAATCGCCTTAATTACATTTCGCGAGATTTTCCGTCTTGATAGAATTTCAGTCGCGCACCAGCCAGAATTTTGAGAAGAAGGGGTGTTTTTGGCGCTCATCAGTGGACAAAGCTGAATGTGGGATCGAAATGTTTGGACAGTCATGTGCATCCATAAATCTTAAGCATTCCTAACGGTATCATTCCAATCTTGTCTTGGCAAAGATTCTTACCTTTTTGGACGTTCAGTCACCTCGACCGAAATACGGATTTTCTGTGGTCTGTGGACCCTATAAGTGTCAAGTACGGTAGCTATTAAACTTTGTGCAATCCTCATGAAGACATATTGCTTAGAAATAAACTTAAAATGAAGAGTAAGCCGTAGCTTGTCTCGCCTCTTATCGCCGTTTAACTTTCTTTACCAGATATGCTATAAAACTCGGAACAATGTTGAGGTCACATGGAATGGCAATAACCCCGGCGCCTGAATATAGTTGTTACCATAAACTAATCAATAAGCCATCTATCACCAAATGACTGCGATGTATTTAATAAGTGGAGGAGGCTTTTAAGTCCGGACTTTTGGTGCAAAAAGAAGGCAGAAATTTAAGAATAAACCATTTCAGTTTTGATGGGACGTTTGGGGCATCACCACAAAAAATTCCTGTAAAGCTTCAGTTGGACGAGAAAACATCGTGCATAGTGGAACAACGTAAACAATGTCTTGCAAGCTGGTGAAAGAAAATTCAAACCCACTGATTTAGTCGCCAAAAAAATAGTACTAGAAAAATTGCCCAACTCCTTTGCCCCCCCCCCCCCCCCCCCCTTCCTTTCTTTAAAGTAAAACGGTCCTTCGTCCTTCGCTTGCCACAGTACTCTCTAATACGTTGTACTGACACTTCTAATGACGGCAAAACCACAACGACAAACCAATGAAGAGTGCCGGATCTTTTGGTCTTTTGTAGACCTACATCAGTAAAAATCTTGAAATAGTATACTGTAAAAACGGCAAACTGATCCTTACGGCAAGGAGAAGAGATTGAGATATGGGCAAATATAATCATCTGTTTTTTTTTTTTTTTTTTTTTTTTATTTCACTTCTGTTAAAATCATTGCCGTAAGGATCAGTTTGCCGTAATATACTGACACAATACCGGTGACAAAATCGTGTATAATAAAATTAGACGTTGTCGCCTACAAAAAATGTAAGTTAACTCTCTTGTTAATGGTTTGTTTCGGTACCTCTTTAGATAAAGATAAATTGCTGTTACACCTGGAAACCTAGGGCGCTCACCCCAGGGGGGGGGGGGGGGGGGGGGTTACTCCCGACAATTTAGGATAGTTGTGTGCCGCCAAGGTTCTCAAACCCTGACCCTATTTAAGGGTAGAAAATCGAGATTTGCCGGTAACCCTTTTTAAGGCCCAATTCAGGCGTGTAGTACAGTTTTAACAGACCATATCCTTTTCCCTTTGCGCGTTGATATCTAAGGAATATCTAAGGATCACAATACCAAAAACGTATGCACTACAGTAAACACCCGCGTATAAGAACCTAGAATGTTTGGGTTCAGGCTGAATGGGTTCTTATATTTTGGGGTAGTTTTTCCGAACTCAGGCTGATTAGGTTCTTAGTAGCTAGGTTCTTATTTGTAGGAGTTGTCATAGTGATACCATTCAGAGAACTACCGTAGTACTAGTATGTCATAATGGTTGAACATTTGTATTTTAAACAGCAAAAATGCCAAGCCTTATTTTTAAAACAATAATAAATTGAGTATTCTACAGATTCAAGTCCCAAGGCTACACCAGTATAATTTTATACAGTATTCTTTACTCTGTATTTAAAAGATTTTCAATTAAACAAATAATTTTCATGGTGTTTCTCAGAAATTTCACAATTTCTATCAATTAAAATCCAGTATTTTGGCTACAAAATAAGAGTGTTTTTTTTTTTGTATAAGAACCTGTTGTTCTTTGCCAGCCTAAATAGGTTCTTATATATTTGGGTATTAAAATGCCCAATTTCAGCCTGAAGGTTCTTAAATCACTAGGTTCTTATGCGCGGGTGTTTACTGTATTTTGATGGACTTGTGGAACTAAATCTTCAAAAAAAAGCGCATTCTGTCGACCAATAAAACCAGGTTGTTTCTTTTTGTAGTTGGCGTTCAATTCGTAGCAGCTGCAACTGTTGTCTTAGGTGATACACTTTTAAATTACATAACTTACAATATTTCTTACGTACGCGCCACTTTGGCTTCCCTTCTTGGAACGCAGTCACCGATCGCGATTGGACGCTTCAAACCTACCGTACAGGAAGCCCTGATTGAAGTCACGCCGGCTTACTTGTCAGTTGTCAATTACAAATATGAACAGTTCATGATGAGCAACGCGGTTGTCTGCCTCGCGGACTTTTTACTGAAACCACGCAACGCTCTCTCCGCGTGACGAAACAAATGACGGTTGCGTAGGAGACTACTCTTCCAGCTTCTCAGGTAAAACTAAATGCGAGGTTGACTTTAACCCTTCAACCACACCCCAGGTGCCTTAATGAACATCACAAAATGAACTTCATTTTTTTTTTTAAGTCTTGGCGTTTTGCACTTGTCCCCAGTGGAATGAACATTTTGTTCTAATCCATCTTTTGAAGCAGCATTTTTGACAAATAACCTTGAGTTAATAGCCGCGGCAGCGAATTTCTAGCCAGTAGAGAAATTTTGGCTAAGTTTCAATTAGAGAAAGTATTGATTATCCAAAAATACATGATACAAAATAATTAATATAACTAAAGCAAACCATGTATTTATACTGCCTAATAGTGTGTAATGACTTGTTTGAGCGAGAAACAGCCTTTTTTTCATTTGGAATAACCGGGGAATCAAAACCTTCCAGCTATGAAAGTATAGCTTGGCACTTTGGTTGGTGCGCACACTTTAGGAGTTCATATTACTGGGAACCATATATAAATAACTCGAAATCTGACCCAGTAGTAAAAAGGTAAAGTTCAGGTTAGCTATACTTATACATGTATATATTGAAAGAACTATCACTGAAAAAAAACTGTAATAAACAACTAAAATATTTGGCGTAGTAGCAATATTTTCTAGAAAAATCATGGTTTAGAAAAATTCAAAGTTCACCCTTGGGGTGTGCGAAGATGTAATTTATTTACCTGCTGTTGTAGAGAAATATATTTTAAATAAAGGTTATAGTAGAAATCTTTGAGCTCCGCTTTGCTTTCTTTACCGGATGATTGTCTGCAAAGCTTTGGAGCTTTGTTTAGCCGACAAAACGGCTTCTTAATTCATGCGGATGAATTTTGTATTTAAAATGACAGTGGTATGTGGCCTGGACATGTGGTTCACACTTGTTAACTCCGTCCTAAAATGTGCACGAAAAGATTTTGGGTCATGATATTGGTAATCCGGCCCCTTTTAATTAACACATTCATCCCGAAACGGCAAGCCCCCCGGCGTAGGAGGGAGAAATTAGCCTATCAGCTGAAATCTCGATACAGAAATAAAATAAAACCTGTTTGTTTTTAACAAATATAAGGGTAAAGCTAAATAATATATTACCAGATAAGAATGAAGATAAAATACAATAAAAATCTAAAACAAAGACCGAACTACATGATCCAAAAGCTTGCTATTGGATGATGTGATAAAGAACAAATTTTCCTCGTAGCGAGAGAGATCGAGCTAGAGGCACTAGCAGACATGCAGCTAAGTTTGAGAACCAATCTCAGTACATTGCTCCATTTAGTTATATTACACGTTCAACCATTGGACAGATCAGATAATTATTCATTATGAGCAAGATAAGAGGCTTGCCTATCTTGTGTTTCTTAGGCTATTATATAAGGTAAATATTTTTTCCTAATACATCTAAAATTACAACCAACTGCCTGAAAGGTGAATTTCAAGTTTTCACACCTCGTCAGTTTCATGAACAATTTAAACTACCGTTTTGCAGTCTAAGTGCGCTTTCCGTTTGTATGGAAAATCTGGTTGTTCCGGTGTCAAGAATCAAATAGAAAAGACTTTTCCACTGGAATTGTTCGGAAGAAAAGGAATACCTATAGAGGAAGTCCTCTTTTCTCGTTTTTGCCGAAATGATCTAAACATCCTCGGTAAAGTCTAAATGCTATAGCTCAGAAGGAGGTCGGACACCTTAATGAGAATATATGACGTAGTAACTGGTTAGCTTTCAGTTGAGGTTGGGGTTAGCAGTTTATATAGTTAAATTTAGGCCTAAACAACCCGAAAAGCTAGGTGGTACCCTGATGCGATAGGCTATGTCAACCTAAGCTTAGCTGAGGTCACAGGTTCAATCCTGAGTGAGGATTTTAGATTTTCTTTTCAAGTGTCGACATTACGTTAATAAGGTGTTCGACCTCCTTCTGATCTATAACAGGTAGACTCTACCCAGCAAAACAGTAGTTTATTCGCTTTTCTCCAGTCCCGCTCTCGGTATTCACACTCGCTCCAGACCACGCGCATCCCTATGACCAACAAAAAAATACGACTGTTTTTCAGTCTACTACAGACACGTTCTTAGGTTTCAGGAATTCTATGGGTACACACTGTTTGCCGTTTTCAATTCTTAATCATGGCTTTCTGAAAAACACTAGAATCATGGAAAGCTGTGAAACTATCCGTGAGTCTCCCTTTCCATTGAAAAAAGCGAGTATTAAAAAAGAAAACGCTAAAAGCTTTTTTTGTTCTTGTTAATGGTACATTTTTATTCATAAGCTCCATCTTTTCATTAACAACTGAAACTAATTTGTACCCTTGGTATTTTAAGCCCACGTATGAATTAACCATTTTTTTTTTCAGACTACATTGAAAATGAAGTGCTTTGTTTGAACTTACCAAATAACCCTGCTTGCACCTTGCTTCCAGGTGAATAATTGACGGAACAATAGCCAGTTGAAATACTACATCATCATGAAATGGCAAACAATTCAGATCAGAACTGATCAGAAACTGAACAATATAGATTTGAACACGGAACTTAGGACGTGTTCTATTGGCATGGGGACAACCGTTTCAACCTAAACCAGTTTTGGTTGATTTGGTTCTCTGACTTTTCTAACCGGTTTTGGTTGAAACGCGGTTTGGCCTGGGGATAGTCATTACCAGGCTTTCTTTCAAATAAGGCGGGTTAACTTGCCAAGATAGCAGCCGGAATCCGTGAAGTTGCTGCCCTGGTCCTTGCGTATCCCAAGTTGTAGAAGACGCAATTCCGTTTGAATCCGACGCCGACGGACATGATGGATTAGCGATGCTTTATCTAGAAACTGAGCGGGTACCTGCCTCTCGTATAATCGGTTACGTTAAAGATGTTGTGCCCAATTTGACCGCCACCATGTTTAAGCGAAATTTTCGCATTAGCAGGGAGCTGGTTCGCTTTGAAGCGCAAACAAACGAGAAATTTGCCTTAAATCTAGGGTTTGAATTTCTTGATTCAAAAAAGCCGCCATTTTGTTTGTTGACAATTTTGGCAACTTTCTTTTTTGCGAAAATCGCGCAATCATGCACAAAATGATTACGACACGGCTGACGACAAGCGAAAATAGTCGTCCACTATATGCCAGCGGGCGCAACCATCGTTTTCCGTCAACCAGGTTCTTAGCTGGTTGAAAAAGTCGATCAACCAAACCAACCAAAATTTTTTTTTTTTTCCAATAGAACACGAAAAAACCGGTTGTCCCCAATAGAACACGCCCTTAGATTTTCAGTTTCTAAAAAAAATAACTTGAAGAAAAAGGTAAGCTTCCCAAAAAATGGGTGTTTCTTGGTGTTGCGGAAGCCATTGTTGGTTAGCTTTTGTGTTGTAATGTGGGTATTGTTCAGTGTCTTTTGAATCTTTTGTTTTACGTCATTTGGTGATCACACCATCCGCAACACCAAGAAACTACCCGAAAAATCATATGGCTTCTTGAAAGTTATTACGGGTAGGTAAAAAGGTAGCTCTATAGACCGCATAGATACAACGAAGGTAAAATTTTTAAAGGTGTACTATATTTCGGCTTGCCAAACCAACCTTCTTCAGGTACAATGAGGAAAAATTTACATTGGCTTTTTATATATAGTTGACATGTATACGTAACAACGGAAATAGGTAGGGCTACGCCTAGAAAAATAACAATGATAGACAGAAATAAAACTAGCTGATAACGAAAAATATACAGAAAACAATTAAAGGAAACTAACACAAAGGGTGAATAATTAGTATGTTTCTTCTTGTTACTAAAAATGTGGTTGTTGTTCATCGTGGTGTGTAAGATAGGTAAACGATTTTTCGTTTGTCTCACGATGGAGTCACTTTAAGATGTCGATCGCGACGTTTCGACTGCTATTACTGCTAGTCTTCATCAGGCGACGAGGTCGATTGGTTATGTGTCGCTTATGTAGCACGTTGGCTTGTTGCCATTGGTGCATTTCGATCCTCATTATTATTCCGAAAAGATGTTGTTCCCTCTCCGGTCCGATTTGATATCGGTCGGCTGTTATGCTTCTTGATTGTAGGCATCCACGCTTCGGGAATTTCCTTTCCACTATCTCTGTTGATGTTATTAGGATGAAGTCTTATGTGGATGGCCTCTTTAACTCTACGGGTGTACCAGTGTGGGTCACGGTCAATAAACTTAACCTCGTCCCAAATAGGAAAATGCCCGGTCTTGTTAGCGTGTTCTGAAACCGCGGAGGTTTGAGTACGAGCAAGCAGTATGTCTCTTTCGTGTTCTTTTATCCTTTCATGCATAGACCTCCCTGTTTCTCCGATATACACTTTGCCGCATACGCAATGAATCTTGTAGACAACACCGTCCTGTTTATTAGAGTCGAGGACGTCCTTAGGTCGTACTAAGTGTGACCTGAGAGTTTTGTCAGATTTGAAAACAGTGCGTATATACGTACGCCTTGTTGTTGTAGGCAGCGGCGAAGAACCTCTGATACACCTTTGATATAGGGCATTTTCCTATTTGGGACGAGGTTAAGTTTATTGACCGTGACCCACACTGGTACACCTGTAGAGTTACAGAGGCCATCCACATAAGACTTCATCCTAATAACATCAACAGAGATAGTGGAATTGAAATTCCCGAAGCGTGGATGCCTACAATCAAGAAGCATAACAGCCGACCGATATCAAATCGGACCGGAGAGGGAACAACATCTTTTCGGAATAATAATGAGGATCGAAATGCACCAATGGCAACAAGCCAACGTGCTACATAAGCGACACATAACCAATCGACCTCGTCGCCTGATGAAGACTAGCAGTAATAGCAGTCGAAACGTGTCAGAAATGCAAAAACAATGGGGGTCACCGACTTGGTTTTGGAGATAATATGTCTGAAAGGCGACTGTAATTCCTTACTCGATATGGCCTCAGTGTCTGTTAGTCTGAGAATATTGTAAATAAATCTCTTAAATGCAATTTTCTATGCCGCATTTTATACGAGTATTTTAAACTTCCTACATAGATTTTTTGTTCATTTTGGTTTTGCAAAAATTGAAAATTGAAAAATGACGGCGATAGGTTCTATGAGTATAGAGCTGCGCAGCCAGGCGTTCGGCCTGGCAAGTGCTCCGCTATAAGTTTTATTTGCATGCGAAAGAAAACTCATTTTCATAAGAATGGTTTGGACTTAGCCTCGGTTTGAAAAGGAAGCTAAGGCCCAGTTCAAACGTCGAACTTTTCATGTGCCGAACCTAATTCCTTCAATTAAGTACATGAAAAGATCGACATATAGTATTTGGGTCGACCCAAGAATTAAGTTCGAGTGGACAACATGGGAAGTTCGACTATGGAGCGACTTCGATTCAAACGTCGAACTTTTCATGAGCCGAACCTAATGTATAAATTATGTTAAAGTATTTTTCAATATAACCGCCCTTCTGATTGGCTATTTAGTGGGTTTTCGCGCTTTTGCTGACAGAACTCACCGAAGCGATTCAGCACTGCCCCATATGAAGTTCAACGTATAAAACAACTGTCGAACGTCTGCTGCAGAAGTCGCATTGTCGAATTTAATTTGAGTTAAACGTCGAACTTCGGGACTTATGTGGCTTTTTAAAATAACACATGGTGACACTAAGCCCCTAAGTAGTCTCCTTAATGAAAGAAGAGGCTCCAAGTAGCCTATACTCATGCGCATGCGCAAGAAAGTTTTATGGTATATTTTAAACAAGATAACAAGATGTCCGAGATGGCGAAGAGTTACTCCTTTCATTCAGTCATCGTTCCTGCAGATCACGTTGTTACTATTAAATGTTCTATAAATAAATGATGTACCACAAGGAAGCCAGTGATTCTTCTGTGTGTTTTATATACCTCAGGAAGTACACAATCATGACACGTGAAAAACGGAGGGCAAACCTTTACTCATGCCATTCTGCGCATGAATAATGAGCATGTCGTACATGTAACTCAGGGAGTATAGAGCAGCAGTGCTAATTTAGTTGCTGGGCCCATGACACAGTGCCTCTTGTGTCTTATTGTGTGTCTTGTATGTCCCTTCACAGATGACAGAATATTTTCCAAGGTATCACTTGATAGAGACTAATCCTCGTCCTTTCAAATTAATGCTTTTTTACAGTCTGGATTCCGACTTCTCCGCGGGCTGTACTCTCCGAACATTGCCGCCAATGAACAGTATTGAGGACCGAGCGTCAGTTACCGACAAATCCGTCATTAAATTCTTTCTGCTCAACATTTTAATCAATGCCAATCTAAATTTTCTGTATTTTATCGAATAAATAACGGGGTTGCAACAGCTGTTAGCAAATCCAACAAGCATAGCCAAAGTACTGTAGGGCCCTTTCACTTTTTCCCCAGTTCCTATTTCAATGAAAAGCAATATACAAAATGGAGACCAACATATGAAGTACGCGAGTGTAACTATCACGAGTGTGACCACTCCTCTGTTTCGGCTTATTTTGTTGGCCACTTTCATTTGTTTTGTTTTATTTGTTGAAGTGAAGTCGTTCTTTGTTGTTTGATCCGCACCGTAAGCAACATCTTTTATGCGTCGAAGTTGATTTCGGATGACGCGCGCGATTTTGAAATAAACGTAAACCATTGAAACCAAAGCTATTCCATATGTCCCTGACACAACGGAGATCGCAAACGCGAAGTTCAGACCATATTTAGACCAGTCGTTTGCCTTGCATCTGCCAATGTAACTGATGAAACATTCGTATGAACTGACACCAAATAACGGCAGAAACGCCCATAAAGCCGAGTATGACCATAAGACAAGACACAGCAAAAGGGCGCGTGGTTTTGTCATCTCAACGGGATAATGCAGTGGTCGAGCAATCGCCATGTAACGGTCAATTGACAGAATCATTAAGTGCATAATGGACGATATACAGAATAGAAAGTTTCCAAATCCATTAGCCCTTCCCCAGATTTTTCCACATCTCCATGTACCCGTGTTGACAGCGTCCAGTGCGCATGGCATCACCAGAGCTGCCACGAGAAGATCCGCGATTGACAGAGAAATCAAGAAATGCGTATTTACAGTGGATCTGAACACGTTTGAATACCGTATGACAATCATGACAGCGATGTTTCCAACCACTGTTAATACAAGGACGCTGATCATTACAACCATGACGAGGATTGTCCAGCTTCGGGGCAGATTAACTATCTTTGCGTTGTCTCTGAACTGCAAAGCGCCCTGTGTCAGCGAAATTGTGGTGTTCATAACGTTCTGTTGTCTCTGTAAAAAAATATAAACATGCTGTTTATTATATGCGTATTTATTATAAACTAGACCGACAGCGTTCCTCTATGTGTATAAACACCGTACTTTTAAACCGGAAATTCCGGTATAAAGGTCATTTCCCATTTAATACCGGTATATACGTAATATTATATCGTATTGTGAACTGTTGGAGTAGTCGTTGCAGGCTTTCCTTCAAATCTTTCCTCAGCTGTCGTAGTCCTGTTTTGACTTTTACTTCACTTCAAAGATCATTATAATCATTAAAAATAAACCTCGGATCAGTTTGTTATATCTTGTTATATCTTGTTTTAGTATATACTGAAACAGTGGATAGCATTGTTGGCGCGTTCTGATTGGCTACTGAAACTCGGATTAACAAGTGCTATTCACCTCCCAGCAATTTGCGCGCGAAAATTGTAATCGTTGACAGGAATAAATGAGTTAAAAAGCATGATTTTGTTATATTATCTAACTGTTTCTCACTGTGGGTAGTGAGATATAGTAGTGGATATATCCACCACTACCCACCTCCACTTCTGTGAATAGTTGTTAAATATCTATCATTTCCGTTATTTCTTGCTAATAAGGAAATTACTTTTGAGGTCACTACTTTCGGAAGGTCGTTATTTCCGGGGGGTCGCTACTTTCGAGATTTGCTAACACCTGTGAAATTTTATCGGGGTCGTTACTATCGGAACTTTATGGTACCTGTTAAAGGTGGCGAAGACCCAGACTTTTCCAAATCGGATCAAAGATGACAAAGGCCGTCTTTCTCAAGTCACTGAATGGTACGTACACCTTTGACGCTTATCAAAGGTACAGTAAATGTGCTGTCAAATATTGCTTTGATTTGTAAAAATGACTCAAAAGAGTGTTAAAAGCAAACTCAAAAGTACGGTAAAACCATTGATCGCATTTGATGCCTGTGTCGCGCACTTTTTTCACTCGTTTGATGGGAATCATAAAGGCCGGCACACACTAGGGGACATGTTGCGGGACATGAAACGGGGACATGTTGCAGCGACAGTTTTCCTCGTGTAACATCCCCATTTTTCCGAAAAAATTCTGTTGCGGGGACACAGTTTTGTCCCCGCAACATGTTGCATGAAATTCAGCTGGTTCGAATCCGTGCGTCATGAAGCGGGGACAAAATGACCTCCATTTCGATGTCGCATCGCGTGCACTGCTCTTGCAAACTATCCCCGCTACAAAATAGGAGCAGTAGGCTGGCTCCTTTTTTTTCTCTTCTTTTCAGCCACTCGCGTATCTATCGTTTTCGGTCAACTTAATTACACATTTCTTCATCTAGTAACGTCATTGACAGTTGTAGAAGTTTCTTTTTCCTAGCCATAGAGTCCGCTATCTTTCTTTGCTTGTATACTAGTTCCCAGGTGCCCTCAGTGATTTCTGTGATTTTTATACCTCAATTCGCTTTGTGTACACCAGCTTGCGTACTTTCCCTGCAACATGCGCCTATGCTGTGCACACGAAGGGGTTTGTCCCTGCTTTATGTCACCGCGATATGTCCCCTAGTGTGTTCCGGCCTTAAGTGATCAAAGCCAACTTTTCTAGAAAATACGTTCCCTCAGTTTTCTCCCTTGTTCTCGTTTTTGTTCTAAAGTCCTAATTACGAGTGAAATGCTTTTTTAAAAGAAACAATCTTTTAAGTTTTAATCAAAACTTTCAATAAAACTAAAAGCTTTCATTGAAAGCAGCTGACTTTTTGTTTAAAAAGGATCTGTGCGTCTTCCGTAACCAGCGATTGAACTGCGAAACGAGCCCGGGGGGGTACTCAACAAAGTTTTGTACGGGGATGCTCCGCCCCAAGGTCCAAACCCTTACCCTTTCATATACCGTTTTTGACAGAAAAGGTACCCCTTTCATATACCTTTCATTGAAAATGGTACCCCTTTCATAAACCTTTCAATGAAAATGGTACCCCTTTCATATAGCCTTTACGTGCGTCTGTTTGATATATTTTGAAAGGCGCTTTTTATAATACTTAGATGGCGTTTTTCCCTACTTTTTTTATACTTCAACTCGTGTTTACGCTGCCTTTTCCTGATCCTTCGTGAAATCCCTACCCTTTCATATACTTCAACTCGTGAAATCCCTACCCTTTCATATACCTCCAGCCTCAAAAAGGTACCCCTTTCGGGCGGAGCATCCCCGTATAGCCCATTATAGGGAGTACCCCCCCCCCCGGGGAAACGAGTGACTCGGAACAAGTCTAGATCTATGAAATCATTTTCGTGACACTTGGCGCATTGCGGTTTGAATTTTTCGTGTCAATTTACCTGCCGAAACAATTTCGAGACTATGACGGAGATTATGATTTCAACAAGACCAACAAAGGTACCTTATTGGTACTAATTTTCGCGGGCACTTAATTTCGCGAAAAAAAGGTCGGCATATTTCGCGGGTCTTTATTTTCGCGATTTGGGTGCAAAATTATTTTCTTAGGGAATTAATTTTCGCGAAAATGAAAAAAAAAAAACATTTTATTTCGAGAATTTTATTATTATTTTACACTTCTTAGCTTATTGCTGAAAACCATCAACTCATAACAAAACCAAACTATAGAAATCGCATCGTGTACCATAGGCATAGTCAAAGACATTATCCTTATGCTTAACGTTCTTTGCCATTGTATAATTATACATATCTACATTGTAGCCGTGAATTAGACGAGAGCTATGTGTACCATTGGCATAAAGTTCTTGAGCCTCTAATCAATTTCTAGGGCAAGCTCGGTGTCAGTGAACGGATGTATCTATGTTTATCATCTGTAGGCATGCCATAGAGCTTTTACACGTTATACGCAATACGTAGACATGTGTTTCTTCATTAAATTGAGAAAACAAGAAATATAGGAGGTATTAAATTTCGCGACATTAAAGTTCGCGGGAATTTTTTTTCGCGTCGCTTTAAGTTCGCGATTTTTTTTAAATCGCGAAAATCGCGAAATTAAAGCGACGCGAAAATTAGTACCAATAAGGTATACAGTGTAGATTAATATGTATTGAAGACCGATGTATAAAATTGGATATTGAACCAATGTCGTGCTCCAAATCCCTCTTATGGAGTCATGTGGTTTTTTGACTCTACCACGAAAAACGTGGCTTTGACGCAAACGGGCAGCACGCGCGCAATATTTGAATCGGCTCGTTCGGCTGAACCAGCCGCCATTTTGTCAGACCACGCGTGTCTTCCCTAATCAGCGGATTGAATAGCGAAACGAGTGACTCGAGTCGAGATCTATGAAATCATTTTTGCGATCACGTGGCGTCTTGGTTTGAATTTTTCGCATAGATTTACCTGTCGCACCAATTTTGAGACTAGTTGACGGAGATATTATGGTTTCACGTCAACAAACTTTCATAGATTAATATGAAGACCGATGTATAAATTGGATGTCGAACCGAACTCATCGAGTATCATTTCCTGTCTGATGCGCATGTCAATACTGACCCGGGTGCTGAGTTCATACCTTGATTAACATCACTGGCCGCGAAGGAAACTTTAACCAAAGCGGCAGCTGTTTTTTGTTTTATTTGTCATTACTTTTGGTATAATTACATATGATTAAAAATGGTTGTAGTAAAACCGATTAATTAATTTAAGTGCTTCATTTATATCTTTCATGTAAGTAAAATAACTTTTTGCCTACATTTTCTGAATAAAACTAAGCCCAATATTTTAAATGTTGTCAATTTTTTTAAATTGACAATAGACCTCCTTAGCTTGTGAGTTTTGTTTTCCCAATGTAGCCATGTAATGTTCTCAAGGGAAGGTGTCCTTTGTCTTTTCATAAATTCTGCATACATATACACGTGAAGAAAACAAAATTTAAAAGAAACAGTTCTCTAGGGTAACACCACATGAACTACATTTCGAAAACAAAACATACAAGCTAAAGAGGTCTATTGAACTGATTTGAACACATTTTACAAAATGAACGCAAGAGTTATAAATTAAGAACTTGCGTTCTGATGACATACAGCAAACAGCATTGACTGAAATATCAGCCTCGCCACGGTTAATTGAACGACGCCGCTGTCTTGCTATTCATATACTAATGATAGCGTAAGGTTCGTTTTGGGGAGATGATGGTCGAGTTCCCTTTTTTCAAGTTCAAAATTGCAATAACAACAAAAAACGAGACCACTGTTTTCCCAATGTCAGGACCGAAGAAGCTTCTTTATTAAACATTGTATATAATTACGTCTCTTTGATAAATTTACCGACAGTAGAGAATTAATATTATTGGCAAGTAGTTGCGCCCTTCAAAAACCGAACCGTTTTTTTTTTTTTTTTCATGCCACTTTCGCAAAAGCAATGCTAAATTGTAGGAACGAAACCCAGATAAAAGGTTTCTGTAAAACAGAATTCTTTTGTTTATTTATTCAAAAACGCAACTTCTCGAAATCAATTCGTGAGCCCGATGACTTTTAGGGTCCGGAAAGCTATCCTATGTGCGCAATGTTTTAAATGAAAGATTAAAATGTTGTTGCTTTGAGGGCTAAAACGTACTTCACCATTCTACACATTCTGATTTTAAATACAGTTAGGGGCCCGAAAAGTTATCTGGACTTTCGAGAAACGGGTCCTGCATATGCATGTATGCTCATATTTTGTAAAACTTTAATTATTTACTGTTGATATTTTATTTGAAAAAGGGACACTTCTCTCGCTGAAAATATTGTTGCCAAAAAATAGTTCTATTGAAATGACTGGAAATATCGCATAAATTTTACAGAGATTTTTTAGGTGTTTGCAGGAGAGGATTCTGAGTATTACTAAATTCCCTTTTAAGAGAATTTTTTTAAAAAAATCACCGTTTTGGGCCCTTATTTTTATCAGGCATTGGCGTTAGTTGAAATAATTTAAATCATAGATGTATTGAATGAGGTGCAATTGTAAGTTATGGTTGCGGTATAATGACTTTGTAACATACACAAGGCTTCATCAAGAGAAAAAAAGCCGATAGCTCATGTTCTCTTGCCTAGCTTCTGAATCATATATGATTGAACTGTAACCCGAATTGTAAATTGAAAAATGAACAACTTACCAGAATTATCTTTCCATGATGGATAAACAAGCTTGAAACGTTCGGTTTAAACAACTCTGTTCGACGGCAAATAAATTCACTTAGAGTAAATCACTAGAAGGATGCAATTTTTCAAGCATGAATAAAGTAAGATGGCGGAGAACAAGACGTAAAGATCTAGAAGTTGTTTGTTGCGGCCGTGCGAACACGTTTTGTGGTGAAATTTTTACGCTCATTTGGCATGCTGTACTTATAATTTCTGGTGGATTTTGTACTTGTTAGGTCATTTGCATGTTACTTTATTATGGCATAACCCAGTTCATTATAAAGCTGTCATTTAAATAATTAAATGGGGTTAGTTTCTAGAGAAACTGTGGTGCTGCGTCGGTGGGGGTGAAGCACAAGAATTTGGTTTTATCGACTGAGTCGATAAGGTAAATTAGCCACCGTAAAAAGATTCGAGAAAGCTGACGTTTCGAGCGCTAGCCCTTCGTCGGAGCGTATTCAAGTATTAATTATTTATATTACTTTTATGCATTATGATATTAATTAAACTTATAACAAATGCTATATACCACTGAACGGTTCTCTGGAAAAACGTTTCCATTTTCAGATAAATTGCACATTGTTATAACAATGTTTGCACAGAATTACCTTACCCTGAAAATATTTTAGGAAGGAATAAATCTTAAACATCAATCATCAACAAATGAAATGCTGCAAAACCTCATTTTTCCTTGTTCCTAGAATTCCATCGGGTCGTATCGTTTATGGCTTGTGCTTTTTTATACCGACAAAGTTAATCTTCGATTAGGTGTGTAATTTTAAATGTATGTAATGTAGTTCAATTTTATCCTTGGTTCAATTTTGATTTTCCATTGTTCTTTTCTATGCTAATGTATGATAATGTATATTAAACGAAGGAAAATCAAAATTGAACCACGGATAAAATTGAACTACAATATATGCAAACTTGACTCTATTGGACTTTTATTCAGGTTTATTACTTTCTTTCTATAGTAAGTATCTGCTCAGACAGAAATTAAAAACTTCCAAAAGAACGACTGTCCAATTATTCAACAGCTCTTGCAGAATTTGCAGAATTTCTTTCGCGTACTTAACAACGGTCTTCGTCTCTGTGACAGCCGAACTCGACGAATTTAAAATATATAATCTTGACGATTTAGCGGCGAAAAGTCTCGAAAAGAAGCCACAAAATTATTTTTAAAACGTCTTTACGCCCACTACCCACATCTCTTATGAAACCTTTGTATGTTGTATGAGTATATTTAATTATTTGCCCAACGGCTGCTAAGGTATATAATGCATATGCGGGCATAAGTAATACTCATTCTCCAAACATTTTCACGCAAACAACAAATTTACAGTTGGAAGTCTCCATTTTCAATATGCAACACCTACATTTTGATTGTTTTGATTATGAAAATATTTTGCGTATATTTAGAAAACAATTGCAAACCAAACAATTAAAACAGCAGAGGACAAAACAAAACGACAATAGAAGGTTATACAACCAGTGTACGTTTGTTTTGCTTTTCACTATAAGTTGGAAGATATATATTTTTAATCTATTGAAAGCAAATGAGCAGTACTTTCCCGTGAAACTACTTATTATGCGTACTGTTCAAGGTGCTTCTAACTATAAAATTTGTGTCTGTAGATGAAATCCTGAAGTGTAAACATTCAATTGAACTTTCTAGCCGCACGTTCCTAAATTATGTTTTTTTATAACAAAACTAAAATTTGGGTTTTTCTCTAAATTTCCAATATTGATTGACCAAAAAGGATCCAGTATTGAATGTAAAGAAATAGTATAAATATTACCATCCAAGAGCGGCGATGTATATTCTTTTTCTCCTGACTTATCAAGTTTGCCCAGCTAAATTAACGATTATTACTAAATATACTTACGACACAGCCTAGTACGCCAGTGATGCCAACTAATATCTCCTGATTTAAACTGTTTTACCGTGATAGTGAGTGAAAAATATCTGCTGATACCAACTATATAACGTTTCTAAATTAAAGCTAAATGCGTGCGTTTCGAGCCCTGCTGATACAATAAGTAGAGTTTCCTCAGTGTTCGCAAAACAGCGAGGGTTCGAAGTTTAATCTAGATTTCCGGAATGACTTTAACAATATTGATTTTTTTTTTTCATGTAAGGTTTTTGTTGTTATAAACGTGAATAATAACCTAGCTCAGTATAACTAGACTCTGTTGACTGCCGACTTTTAGTTTCGACAACAATTGGTCATCCTGGGTCAATCTTAATAAAAGCGGTGCCAGACATTGTAAATAATCACATGGACAGTATGATTACAACTGGTACGTTTGTTTATCTTCAGGTTTGCTTAGTAATCAACGCTTCTACGTGTTACACGGAAGATGCTTTTTATGTTATAGGAATTAGAAAATCGGCACCCGTGTATGCTTGCATAACCTACCTGTTGGTAGGGGGTTTAGAATAATAAATTCGCAAGTTTATGACTGAAGCCGAAAAGCAGGCGAAAGTTTTGAGAGTACGTCGGGTTATAACTTCTGAGTGTTTCACTCAATGCCGTTCGACAAGCTTTTATTTGACTTTTCACAACATTGTCGGAAGATTTGGAAACTGATTATCCGCGTCGTACGACGTCCTGATCATTGCATGGCGTATTCCTAGATAAAAGAAAATAACGTAAAGGCTGGTTAACACGGGCGACGCGAACGCAACCGCAGGCAAACGACACACGTGTAAACTACCATAACGCAAACGGAAATGCAAGCGCCAACACTAGAAATGGAAAATTGTCCATTTCGATTTCCTTGCGAGTTACGTTTGCATTTCACACGTGTGAACTGAGGCATCGTAAACGCAAACGCAAAAGCAAGGTGAAAAAATTCTCGTTCCATGCCTACACGGTTGAAGTTGAAACCAAGATCAGTGGCGTCGTCCTCCATCTTGGAATCTTCGCCACCTTCGTCCGCAATCTTGAGATGCCCAAATGTGCGTGCATATCGTACTGTGCTCGCGTTTTCGTTTGCGTCGTGGTGTGAACCAGCATTGCATAAGACTTAGCGTGGATTGTTTTCGGAAACGACTGAACCACAGGAGGTTAGTTACGCTCGCGTACAGATATACGAATCAGTTTGCTTCTCATTGGCTTCCCTGCTAACAAAACTTAGCTTAGCTTATAACATAACGCCAACACTGAACTATACAAACAAGCTATTTGGCTGCGATCAAAACGAACAACTGATCTGCGCTCCGTTCACTGAGTACTGAAAGCATCTGATGAAGGAAATCACTTTTAAAAGATTCTGACACTGGTCTTTCTAATAAAGTTATTTTCAGAACACAATGGCGACTCCTATCAATTTGAACATACTGCCGTTGCTGCCAAACACATACATGGGCAATAACGTCTGTTTTAAGTTTCCACCCTTTACACGGAAATATAAATGGCCAGCCAACGGTCTTAAATCTTCTTAACTGATTCCCACAAACCTCTAACTAACATCATACAACCTGCAACCCTAAAGGGAAACCTCATAGCTCACTTATTTCTTATTGAGCTCTCCTGTGGTCGCTTACCGGAAGGTCAATAATGATATATCTCTCCAAATGACTTTCTAGCCTAAGGCATCACAGTTAACTGCAGGACAATTAAGTAAGTAACTTTCAAGTTTGAGGATTAAAATTCCCGAATTATACACTGCATAACGGAGGTATACGCGGTGAGGAGGGTGACAATGATTCATGATTACAATCATCGAACAACAGTGAGCTTTTGCGAAATATGTCATTTCAAAATGATTTTCTGGACGACCAGATTTTGGGGAGCAAATTGAAAGAGGGATTAGGGCTAAAGGTGGCGATTTCCGACCCTCCCCAGGCAGCTGTGTTTGTAATATTTTACTCTTCTGTTCGAATTTGCTCACCGTCTTTCTTTACTGCTGAATTATATGATGAGGCTACTTCAACCATACATAAAGATACTGAAACTAAAACAATAGACAAAAACATATCTAGTGACTGTTAATATCATGTTCGACTTGCTCCAGGATCAATTTATCATGTATCTACCCTGCGGGCTGAGGGCAGCACAACTGCTCGGCTAATAGCTAGAACGTTAAATGAAGGAAATGAAAAAGGCAATACAGCAATATTACAAGAACTAGTTTTTGTGAATTTAGTCCAAAGTAAGGAAGTCCCTCTGTATAATCCCTTGTTAATTGTATGCAATCGAAACGATTTTCCATCAGAACAAAACACAATCATGGTGAAATATAAGGCTTATCTAGAAAAAAAAAAAAAAGAGAAAGCAAAATTAACCTGACGTGAAAGCAGCTCCCTTCACTGTGTTTTTTTTTTTCTATCCGCGACAGTGACAAACCTAACTTTTAGTTCTATGTATTCTGTTCTTTCACTGAAGATGCATGGAGTCAGAAAAAATACGTCTCAATCGTCACTCTCGATTTTAAAAGCCACGACAGCTGAGAAGGTGAGGAAATAGCTCGTTTCCGAGATGATTTCACTCTACTTCTTAAATAAAGCCAAATGCGAGGATTGTCATGCTGATATTGGCTTCTTTCATATGCAAATAAAAGTCGTTCAGTAACAGGAAATTTTTTTAGTTGCTCTCGCTTTGACAGAAAGGCTCTAGACAACACAATTTTTTGGGTAGATTTTTATTTTTTGCTATAAGAAAAAAATTAGGTTAAAAATAATAAAAGTTATTATCTGGGTTTTATTAATAAAATAAAAGCAATTAATAACTAAAAATAGCTAAACTAGTCGGCGTTTGTTAGTGAGCCATCAAAAGAACCAACTCAAGATGTGCGTCGCCAAAATTGTATTTACCGTGTACAGCTCGTTATAACAAACTGGCGTCAAACAAGTTCTTTCCAGTACTCTAACTTCTCATCAAATATTTCGCTTAGGAAACAATAATAAAAATACATAAAATACTTACAATTATTTAAAAATTACAAAAAGTACTTGTCTATTTTATCTATCACCCAACGTTACTTAAATGCTTAAAACTGACTTATCCATAAGATTCTCGATAATACACACAGCCATCACAATTATTGCTGTCTTCGAGAACAGTTAGAGGTCTGTTCTTTCCAAGTTCTTTCCAGTACTCTAACTTCTCATCAAATATTTCCCTTAGGACACAATAATAAAAGTACATAAAATACTTACAATTATTTAAAACTTACAAAAAGTACTTGTCTATTTTATCTATCACTCAACGTTACTTAAATGCTTAAAACTGACTTATCCATAAGGTTCTCGATAATTCACACAGCCATCACAATTATTGCTGTCTTCGAGAACAGTTAGAGGTCTGTTCTTTCCAAGTTCTTTCCAGTACTCTAACTTCTCATCAAATATTTCCCTTAGGACACAATAATAAAAGTACATAAAATACTTACAATTATTTAAAACTTACAAAAAGTACTTGTCTATTTTATCTATCACTCAACGTTACTTAAATGCTTAAAACTGACTTATCCATAAGGTTCTCGATAATACACACAGCCATCACAATTATTGCTGTCTTCGAGAACAGTTAGAGGTCTGTTCTTTCCAAGTTCTTTCCAGTACTCTAACTTCTCATCAAATATTTCCCTTAGGACACAATAATAAAAGTACATAAAATACTTACAATTATTTAAAACTTACAAAAAGTACTTGTCTATTTTATCTATCACTCAACGTTACTTAAATGCTTAAAACTGACTTATCCATAAGGTTCTCGATAATACACACAGCCATCACAATTATTGCTGTCTTCGAAAACAGTTAGAGGTCTGTTTTTCGAATAAACCATTTCCATGTATGATTACAATGATTGTAGACCAGAGTTAAAGTCCTGTCGAACGACCCTAACGGTATCATAACCGGTGAGTTGAGTCATCATTCAAAAAGAGATCCCCCATTTCTTACCCGGGGGGGGGGGGGGGTACTGAACAAGGTTTTGTACGGGGATGCTCCGCCCCGAGGTCCAAACCCTTACCCTTTCATATACCGACTTTGACAGAAAAGGTACCCCTTTCATATACCTTTTATTGAAAATTGCACCCCTTTCATATACCTTTCAATGAAAATGGTACCCCTTTCAGAGCCTTTACGTGCGTCTGTTTAATATAATTTGAAAGGCCATTTTTATAATACTTAAATGGCAGTTTTGCCTACCTTTTTTTATGCTTCAACGGCGTGGTTTCCCTTCCCTTTACTATTCTTCGTGAAATCCCTACCCTTTCATATACTTCAACTCGTGAAATTCCGACCCTTTCATATACCTCTAGCCTCAAAAAGGTACCCCTTTCGGGCGGAGCATCCCCGTATAGCCCATTATAGGGAGTACCCCCCCCCCCCGGGATTTCTTACTCCTTGTTAAAAGGCCGAATAAATATATCACGTGATCAAATAGCTGAAGCAGCTTGACTCTCAGATTCCAAAATGAAAGGGATTATGCTTTAATTAGCCAAGCTACCAATTTTCAGACCAAGGGTGCAGAAAGAGGAACAAATCATATCTGTTCTAGCCCATTTTGAAAACGAAAATGAGTGAACTCGAAAAAGCCAAGCTACTAACTTTCAGACTAATGGTGCAGAAAGAGAAACAAATCATATCTGTTCTAGCCCAGTTTGAAAAAGAAAATGTGTGAACTCGAAAAAAGTCAGGCTAACCTTTTTCGAGTTGCTAGTCATTGAGACCCAGTCCGTTTATGACTAGCTAGAGACACTTAGGGATAGTTTTGGTACTCGAGGGTGGTAATGTATCGTAAAATTGGACCATATTTTCAGGTTTCAATTAATTGAAAAATATTTTTTGGTTTTAAATCCCGGTAACACTGCTCCTTCAAATGTGGCAGTTTACGACGGTTTGATTATTGTCAAGATAAAATGGGAAATGGCCTTGCGTGAATGGGAAAAGGCCTTGCTATGAAGTGCTCGGATCGAAAACAAATTTTCACGATAATTAACCGCAACGAAAAAATTTTGTATTGGCTTGAAAAGTTACAAATCGTTTTAGATTTTGAAAGAATCGATAATGACCATACACAGAAATGACGCCCAATTAACGATTCAAGCCTGAAAGCTTGCTACAAATTTGTGTCCATCCTGGTGAGTTACATTTCAGTGTGAAATAGTTAAATGATGCAAAAGACGTTTTCGTTTATGGCCAGCAAATGCAAAAATGCACTTTGGTTTCATTGCTTACTGTCTGATCTGCCATTTAACAGAGATTCTTGTCTTTCTAGGTCGAGTCCTAGTCAAGCTAGTAAAAAAAATAGTAGATACATTGGCGAAACGGTTTTTTTTTAGTTTTTTCTTTTAAATGCAAATGAAATTTAATCAATGATAAACCAAAGAAGGCTACCTATGTGCAGGTGTTACACTAAGTCCTATATTTGTTTACACAGTGTAGGTTTCTCGTTTTTCACAGTTTATAAATAAACATGTTACACCATAAATTGCGAGATTTTCTTTAACAGAAATTTGCTACAATTTTAGATTTATTTTTTTTCCTTGAAAGTAATAAAGAAAGAAACCCATAACTAAATTTTGCAACTTTTAAATAAAAAAAAAAAACAAGACAATTAAAGGTCCACGGTTCACAGTTCACAGTTGATGAACACACGGCGAGTCAGGATTTCTATGTTCCTCTTATTTTAATATCTTAATATTCGACTGTGTTTTACTATAATGCTGTGCATTCGATATGATGCTTAATATATGTCTTCCTTTGTAGCGTATTACAAACAGTAAATATCAGTGACTGTAAGCATAAAGCAACTGTTCAAGAATATAATCCTTCCGATTGAGATAAAGAATCTAAGGCTTATAAAATTTAAATATTTAATTTATGATACTGGCTAATTTTGTTCGACTTGAAACAGGTTTTCTGTTTTACTTCATGGCCTAAGAAAAATAAACTTGCAATAGGTCGTACTAAGCTCATAGTTTCTAAAAGATAAGACTTCAAGCCATTTCCTATAAACGAGTTGGTGTAAATGGTTACTTTCATATTCACTTTTCATAAAGTACAATTCCAAAAAGGGATTTAAAAAACAAAAAACAAAACAAAAAACATTTAATAGTGGCTTCATTCTGATTTTTTTTAGTATCAGTTATTCTTAAATAAAAAGGTCAAGACTTACCAATTAATTGTGAAGGCGCTTGTGTTGGTTTCAAACAAAAACTTAAAGTGCTTGAAATATACTAGTTTTCTTATCAACATCAAATTACAACAAGAAAGGTACATTGTACGTACACTGGAAATTTTATTTCAGGCTAGCAACACGCAATCTTTTAAATAACCGGATTTTCCGCAATCAAACATTTTCTCTAAATTATATTACACCAATGAAGAGATTTATACCGGAAGTGCAAGTCAAATCACCATAAGATACTCTTTTTTATTTTAGTTCTACGCTGAGATGTCAGCGATGTTATGATAATTACCTGAATTTTTATTAAATCGGAAAGTGAAATATAAATAAAATCAATGTAATAAAATCGAGCACTTACACGTGGAGCTATTGATACTCTAGGGAAGGTTCTCGTCCTTATTTCTGTAATCACAAATTTATTTTGATAACCTTGTCCGGGGGGGGGGGGGGGTACTCCCATATATGAGCTATATAGGTATGTGCCGCTGTGAAGGGTATGGTTTTCAGGCAGTTTAGTCTGGGATAGGGTATAATTATCAGAGAGTTTTGGTCTAGAATAGGGTATCATTTTCAGCAAAACTGATCAGTTGCGTGAAGAAATTTAATCTAGACAAGGTTTACTGGCAAATGGCATTTCATTTAAAAATCGGTAAGGCGGGCAGTACGGCATTTTTAATGACCCCTGTTAACTAATAACTGTGATAGTCAACGAGTTTCTGGAAAATGGCGAGTCTGGAATAGGTCTAGGATAGGGTAGGGTTTTTCGGTGTTTAGTTTAGAATAGGGTTGCAAAATGCAGCTAAAATGGTCTAGTATAGGTTAAGGGTCTCAGAGTCCCAGCGGCACACCCCCACCCAAAAATTTGCAGAGTACCCCCCCCGGGACCTTGTCATCTTTTGGAAAAGAAAGCCCCGCAGAACGATATTCTCGATGATTTCGATCAATTACCACCTCGAGTTAATTGACGTCCAAAAGTTAAATTGCGTTCTTTTCAAAGCCACTACGAATTGCATATTCAATGATATTGTTGTTGATACAAAACCGTGAATGTAATTAGCCAAGAAAGAAAGCTAAGATATTTTGTAGATTAAAAAATGAGGAATAAAAAGATAAAAGTTAAGGAAAATGAAAGAAACGTTCTGAAAAGGGTAAAAAGAAACTAAAGGGGTGTTCTCAAAGACATAAGGATGGCACTTGTTTTATTTACAAATTAAACAATAAAACGTAAGTAACCGATTAACGGGAAGGAGAATGACATGATATATTGCCAATTCGCAAAACCAACAATAAAATAAATCAACTGATGCTATGTTTAGGATTCAGATATTAATAATGGTGAAGTAAGCATATATGCCTATTATTCAACGCATTGATACACTGCCCAAATAAGGTCATAAAGATCTTGATATACATTAGGTACATGTGATGAAGGTATATCCAGTGATGAAGGTAAATTTCGCATTTTGAAGGAAAGTGAAAGTGACCTCTGCTTGTAATTTCGTGTTTCGGGGAGAAAAAATGCGTGAAGTATTGGATAAAAAGGGAAAAGTTAGAAGAAAAGAGAAAAATTATTGATCACAATTATTGATTTATCACAATTATTGATTGGACAAAAAAGGCGCGAAATTTTCGCGTTGTGACGCAGGGTTTCTCGGCGAAGCTGAATGAAAGGTGGTTCAAAGTTCAACCGGCGCTCGACACGGAGTAATAGTAATAATAATAATAATAATAATAATAATAATAACAATTTTTATACAGGGAGCTCACTTCACTATTATAGTGGTATTCTGTGAGGCCCTGTTTAAATAAAAAAATAAAAAAATAATAATGGTTAAAAGCCAACTAAGTTAAAAAGATTAAAAACTACAAAATTACGCTAAGAATTATATATAATACACTAAAAGCTATAAGAACATGTAAGTTGTAAAAATCATGTAAAAAGGTAATGCTTAGGGCTAACTATAGATTAAAAAAAATAGTTTTTAGCTTTTTGCTTAAAAAGTAGAAAAGAGTTAGGTTCTTTAAAAGATGAGTCTAAATCGTTCCAATACGATGCCCCACCCCCGGGCTGACCTGTTTTAGCAAATGCCCCACCCTTGGGAAGGAAAAGGTATAAAATGCCCGACATTTGCCGGGGGGGATGGGCGGGATTGGAATTGACGGAGTCATTACAACTAGCTTGTTTTGGCTCCTACAGCCGTAATGGCTGTTCGTTGAACTTCAATCCGCTTAAAACAAAGATCAGAAACTTTTCTGAGGAAGTATCAAGTCTATATCATATACCAGAGGTGATTACTATAAGGTATTTTCAAAAGCCGCGCGCATAGAGGTCAAGTCTGTCGGTTGTGGTTCCCGTGGTGTTGCGCTTGTAGATTTTGACCTCATTCTAGCGTCCTTTTTTGCCTGGCGGTTGGTGTGTTGTTTTCGCCACTAACATTGGCATGTAGATTTTTATGTAAGAAAGCCGTTTAAATTTCTTTAACTTTTCTCTCTGAAATACCGGACATGACAGGATCTGAAATGATCTGTTGGCGTGAATTGTCTTTCCTGCTATTCAGTATTAATGGCACGCTGGGCCCAGCTATTTTAGTTTTGTCTTTGCAGGATTTTAATTTTCAAGATCCAAGCTTTATGGCAGAGACAGCTGTAGCTTAATAAGCTATTCAACTTGTAGAGAGTTGAAGTTTGTCTCAGTCAAGATTGTAATTTTAGCTTCCATTCGCTACGCTTTATAGCTGCATGGAGCTCGCTGTTTCTACTAAAATCTCCGGCAATTTCGACAGTCTGGCGACTGCTTCCGTTTGAACACCAAAAGAAATCAAATACGCGTTAAATTTTCAATAATCTTTATACCATTTCGAAACGTGAGCAAATTTTGTCCTGCCCGATAATTTTTTTTTTTTCTTAGGCGGATTTTCTTGCAGGAGCAGATCTTTTTCATGTTTTTGATTTTCCCTACACAGCCGATGTTTTGAATAGCGTTCCGCCCAGATGACGTCATATTTGGCAGCATTGCATTGTGGGATCGAAATGCGGACAAATATTTCAAAATGGCTGCCTCGGAAACACCAGTTTTTGCGATTCCTGTACATGCTGTGGATAATTGTCGAGTTGTACCCAAGAACAGTGCTTCGTAGCACCTGTTTTTTCGTAGCTACCTGCATAGTTCTTGAATGTTTGTACGCATTTCAATCCCATGATGCTGCGCGCCAATTCTATTTTTAGAATCTGGGCGGAGCGCTATTGATGGTTTGCAACCATTCCCAAAGGAATTAACGAACAAAAGACATGGCGGCCATGTTGGATGACACAACAATAGAAGCCAATGAGAAATCTTTTGTTGACTGTCATGTAATGTAATGTAAATCTTAATTTAAACACGGAGAATCATCAGTTAAGTTAATAATTAAAAATTAAAACTTGTACAACTGCTTTACATGATTGCCGTGTGGGAATCCGATATCTCAGATACTTTCTTAATGCCCCGTTTTTTCCAACATGGCCGCCGTGACGTAAGTGCAAACCACCTATTTTGAATTTATAGTAACGGCTCACCGCATTGCCGGTCATTGCCACTTCCGTCACCAGATGATGCGGTTCACATCGAACTCGTCACGTGGTACAAGTTTCCCCCCTTTCCTTTCTTTTCTCTCGGCACTTCGTGCCTCGTTGTCGGCACTCCGTGCCTTGTTCGGAAAGCTTCGCTTTCCGAAGATAATTGCGCCCTATATTATTAGTAATTTGGCCCGCGGTACATATTTTGTGTAACTCAATCAGTTAAACTTTAAGACGGCGACGATTCGAAGAAAATAGCGTCTTGTACGATCAAATAGAGCTCCTCTGGATCGACCCTGTGTCCATACACCACACACAACACCATAACAACTGCAATAGTTTCTGCAACAAACCCCCAAAACATTGCTTCCAAATGGCGGTAACCCTCTCTCACTAACCGGAAGGTTGTTGTTATGGTCATATATTCTGCTGTTGTAAGAGTCCTTTCTCGCCGCCATTTTAACTGATAACAAGAACAGACCTCAAGGACATTAGGTTTGACATCAGGAAAAAATGTTCATAGCTCAAATGCATTGAAAGCGTTGTTTCATTGTGATTGAATAAACCTCGTTTCTCATGTAAGTCCGTAGTGTGCCTTGTAAATTAAATAACACCTTTTTTAATTTCCAGTAAGAGAAATACGTATATTACAATTCTCTGTCAAATTAATTGTAACATTTTTAGGAAATGGTTATAAATTAACTGAGTTTACATTTTAACCATGAACAAACTCACTATTAATTCATTGGATTATCAGGAACAGTTTTTTATACCAATTTTCATGAACCAGACGCAGCGCTCTCTTTTAATTAACTCTATCTGTTTCGATGCCGACACATAATCGAATGAATGCACGAACGAACGAGCGAGCGAGCGAGCGAGCGAGCGAGCGAGTGAGTGAGTGAGTGAGTGAGTGAGAGAGTGAGTGAGTGAATGAATGAATGAGTGAATGAATGTATGAATGAATGAATGAATGAATGAATGAATGAATGAATGAATGAATGAATGAAGACAAGCAGGCAGGCAAGCAGGCAGTCACGCAGGCAGGCAGTCAGGAAGGAAGGAAGCTATGAAGTAAGTAAGGAAGGAAGGAATTAATGCAGTATATAAAAAGAGCCCTCTCCTTCCATCAACTTTACTATCTCCAGTTAAACAAAATAACTGCTGTCACGCGCCCCCACGTCCACAAATCCATTGAAGATACACATATCCTTAGGAGATACAGAGGTTTTTTGTCTATAGAACGTTACATCCACAAAACGTATAAAATAACTGACATTAATTAATCTACGGGCACAATAATCTAAAGAGGGATAAGCTAAGAGGGAGTGAGGGTTGCCATTTTTTCTTCAAATGGGTGTCAATCTTATTCTTATTTTTTTGGGGGGGGGGGGTTAGTCGAGTGACGCGCACGACCTTCAGTGGTGGACCTATACTAGTCCCTGCTACATTGCCTTTCAGTGCAGCTAGTCCGTTTAGGTAAATTTATGTGGTGTTCGGAGACTTGATTTATTAATTTGAACAGTATACTTTTACAGCTAATGACCTGATTTTTTAAATGACTCCTTTTTTACAGCGGTGACTAAACATCTCTTTCAGTCCGAGGCGAAAACTTCCAACAAATGAAAAACAGACAATTGGATTGACAGTTGAGGAGGCATACAGCATAAAAACAACAAAAAAGAACAACGCATTCTGCAAAGAACATGAAAAAACGTCAATATTGGCACAGGACGATATCAAGTAGGGTATAAAGCAAACCCCATAGAATGATATCATAAAAAGAGACATTTTCACTGTTCTTGCATTTTTGTCGTGTTTTTGAATTTTAAGGTGTGCACACATCTGAGATAAATGTTTGTTTCTTCTTTTAAGGGTTACTGCAATTATTAAATATACAATGATGATGAAAACCAAGGGCGCGACAAGGAATGTAACCACCATTGTCAGATTATAAGAAATTAAAAAGGTTCTATTTGTAAAAGTAGAGGAATTGTCCGCCTGAACACAAATGGTATCGTCGCCATGTTTAGCAAGGTTCATAATCATTAGATACGGGAATCGCACGGTTAGTGCTACAACCCAGGTAGAAGCAATAGCAATAGCACGGTATTTGGATGAGATGACTCTAACTTTCATGTGAAACATGACTGCTATAAACCTATCAATAGCAATCCAAACAAGGCTTTGCAGTGACACAGTCAATGAAGCCGCCGTTGAAAATTTGTACGCCTTACATAAAATGTTTCCAGCAACACCCGTCACTCGCCAACGAGACGAACTGGATATAACCTCGATTAACTTGATTGGTACACCAACAAGTGGAAACACGAAGTCAGAAATTGCCATGTTTACGATGAAATAATTCACTGTCCTCCGTAATTCTTTGCGTTTGTAGACGATAACAAGGAGGAAGGAATTTCCCAACAAGCCTATAAGTAAAACTAAACAGTAGGCCAGCACCTTGCAGATTTGAACAGCAACATGAGAATCGGATAGGAAGCATGGCTTCGAATAAAGCTGACTGTTTGATTCATTTTCGGGTACAGAGGAGTTATTCCAAGCAGGCATCTCTATTTTTCAATGAGTTTAGTGTACGACCACTAGCTTCTGACGAAACGAAAGCGGCTGGCACTTTAAGTTCAAGCTAAGAGCAAATATAACACCGGAAAAGAAATCCGAAAGCAAATTAATAAAATCTCCCTTTGAAATGACGCCAAGTTTATAACTCAGTTATTTGCTTTAAGCTGCCTTTTTGACATTTAATACATACAGTGTAGGTCTATGATAAGTTTTTCCGTCATTTAAATTCATTGTTGATAACCAAACCCAATCAGAAGGTACACTAACTGACTGCAAAAAATGATTATTTATTTATGGTATACATCTCTTAACCCTTTCACTCCCAAGAGTGCCAAACATCAAAATTCAAGAAAAATCACAAATTTCATTTTGTAAAATATTACAAAACAAATGGTACCATGCAAAAGTACTGCTGAAGAGGTTTTATTTGAATGGTCACACCATAGGATTTCGTCCACAGACTCAAAAGTTAGAACTACATAGTTACATGTCTCCATAATTGACTCTGGGAGTGAAAGGGTTAAAGCAACTACTTTCTCTCTGAGTTGAGTTTTATTGTTTTTGCTTAATTACGTTTAAAGGGTGGGAAGATCACGAACAGTGAATCTTATTTGACAGTCAACTACTGACAGATTGTTGCTTAAGTTTATAGAAGAGTTTGAACAATAACCTTAAAATAAATCTAACATTATAGCTTTTCATAACTGACACACAAAAAACGTCTTTCATAAAAGAAAATATTAATATTTTTACCCATTTAGAACGTTAATTTTCTATAGGTGAAGAAATTGTACATGTTTTCAAAAGGAGCGTCTGGTATTGTGTGTTGTATAATATTTAGTCCTGTTCAACATAGTTTCCTAATGGTAAATAGTAAAAGTTTCTCTAGCATCAAATGAAGGAACAGAAAAGAAATTAATAAAGAAGTGTATGGTGGCCCAGCATCAGCGATAGCCATATTACACGGAAGCGAAAAAAAAACAACTGATTTTATTAAAAAATAATAATTAAAAGGAAATATTTCAATATTTAACTTTATTTTCTTAAATAAAATATTTTATTTTAGAAATAAATATTCTATTTTCTATTATTAAAAAAATAGACAAAACAAATTACAATTAAAAATTAAGTAATTCAAATTAAAAATTTAAATAAATTAATTAAAATTAAAAGAAATAACAAAAAAAATAAATTAAAAATGAAATAAAATAAAATTGAAAACGACATGTGAGATCAAGAAAGAAAATTCGACATGGAAAATTCAACACAAAAGTCAAAGTAAAAGCAAAACGATTCTCACATGTTGACGATCTGGTCAATCTAGTCCGGTGCTTTCGTATAAAAACAAAGTCAAAACGATACAAACTTAAAATAAAATATTGAAAAAAAGTCACAACATTTGATTTTCAATTTCATTTTCCGGTTGCTATGAGAACAATGAGCTGTAAAAATGGGAAATCAAAAACCAAATTGAAAATTTGCTGTTGCCTTCAATGGAGTCTTGAAACGCTCTGTAAAGTAATGACCAACTTCGGCATAAAGTATATTGAATACGAAACAAATATGCAAGCATTCGAACAAGCTGTACGCGATGAAAATGATGGACTTTGAAACTGCTGGGTCATTGGTCCATGCATAAAAAAATTGGCCATTTGCACGATGGCGTCATTTGACTACAACTACCAGAATTCATTTCGTTTTTCCTTTCTCTTATTTCAATTTTGCAATCCCAGTGCGGTTTAAATAACAATAGCCCTAATTTGCACTACAAAACAAAAAACTGAAGGATTCTGGTAGTTGCAGTCATATGACGTCATCGTGCAAATGGCCTATTGCGAGAGCAGCACCAGCTTGCAGTGCCACGAGGGTTGGTGTATGATCTGATGACTCTGGTTAACCCTCAAGGTCTTGAGCGCCAGGGTAATGTCAGAAAAAAAAAGCGACACAGAGGGACCACAGGTACATTTTCTTCACTGGCAAGGAAATTACAATGCTTTCGATAATGATGCCATGTTTTCTTGTTTTGAAAGGCTTTTCGAATGTAATACGTTAGTGATGGGTAAAGTGTCCCAGGGGGTGGGTTGAAAAGTGAAGTGGAGTTTGAAGTTCACTATTTCGGTGTTTGGGAGAGTATTTATTCATTTGGTTTAAGTTAAATGTATAAACTGGGCATTTTTGAGATACAAAAAAGGGGAGTAAATGTTTGGATTACAATTATTTTGATGTCGTTGTCAAAACTCAAATATTCTAGATGAAAAACACTGAGCTTGTTTCTATGTGGTAACTTTAGCCCTGGACTCACCATGTCACTTGTTGGAATCAGTTCCCTAGAAAGACCTCATATATAAAACCTTTGATGGGTATTATCCACTGAATTATTATAATGTATCATTCAAATGCCATAAGTGTCCTTGCCGCCCTCTTTGCCAGCTTAACTCTATTAGATGCATTTCATTTAAGTCTGACACCGGGCCAGATCGTCAAAATGTGAGAATCGTTTTGCTTTTTACTTTGACCTTCGTGTTGAATTTTCCATGTCAGTTTCAATTTTATTCAATTTTTACATTTATATATTTTTAATTTAATTTTTTTTGTTATTTCTTTTATTTTAATTTTTTATATTTCTTTAAATTTTTTTCTGTCAATGTTTTTAAGATAAAAATAGAATTTTTATTTCTAAAATAGAATAAAATAAAATAACTAAAATAAAAGATTTTATTTGACAAAATAAACTAAAATACTAAAATATTTTCTTTAAATTTACTTTTTTAATAAAATCAGTTGGGAGTTTTCTCTCCCACGTAATATTTTTGCGCAATCATCAATGCTAGGCCATCATAGTAAGTGCATGCAATTGCTTCCGTTACGGTTAACTCGTTGACCTGTGTTGACACTTCCTAAAATGAGTACTTCCCAATGCAAAACATAAAAGTGAAGACGTGGTTTACCGCAGGCGGATTTATACTTAACATGAATTACCTTTTAATAAATGCTTTTTGACCGGGAGGCAATTCACTGCTTTTTGTAATACGTCAAGAAAAATGAAAATTAATCTGGCCAAAGTTTAACCATAAGGAAGAAGCTTCGTGCGACTAGCTTCGGTTTCCAATGCATGCAGTGCTGGAAAAATGCATCTACTCCAAGGTGTTCTCGCCAGCGTATTCAGTTCATGCATTGCATTGTTTTTTTTTTTCGAAGAAAATAGGCGTGTTCATTCAGTTTGTATAAGTTTCTTTTTATTCCACATATTTATTTTTATAACATCACATACACGTTAGGTTACTGCGTGGCCACACTCTGACTCTGAGTGTAGCATACCACTCAGTACTTTATTAATACAGTGTACTACAATACTTGATACGTAAATACAGTTTTTCAAGGCTTTTAGCATGTTGTACATTATTAGATTATGGCATACGACGCTTCTGTAATACCACTGAAAGTGATAAACAAGGAAATACAAGAAATAATGTCATTTAAAGTTACATGATCTGAGTTTAAGTTTTAAAGCCTGAAGGAGTATTGCAAGTTTGTGCTTCTCCGTTCCGAAAACACTCTTGATCTATAATTACTACAAAGTTATTATCTTCGCGGATTTGAGAGCAATTTTCCGTTGGCTATATTTGTTACTAATGTCGGAATTGTAAATTTCGCCTTTCTTGAAGCAATTATTGAAAATCTCTTTCAGTCCGAAGCGAAAGCTTCGAACAAACGCAAAACAAATAATGGAATTGACAGTCGAAGATGAATAAAGCATTATCGCGACAAAAAAGAACAACGCGTTCTTCAAAGAACAAGAAAGAGCGCCGTAGGGCAGATGATAGGACCAAATTAAGTAGGGTATAAAGCATATACCATAAACTAACATAATACAAAGAGCCATTTTCATTGCCCTTGCATTCTTGTCATGTGCTTGCAATTGAATATGTGGAGAAAGTCTTGCTAAATGTTTACTTCTTCTTTTAAGGGTTACTGCTATTGTTAAATACAAAATGGTCATCAGAACCAACGGTGCAACAAAACATATTGCCCCAGTCGCAAGATTATAAAACGCGAAAGTGGTTTTGTTCGCAAAAACGGAGTTAATGTTCCACATGCCACAGTAAGTGCTGTTTCTATATTTACCCAAGTCCATAACAATGAGATATGGAGAGTGCATTGCTATTGCCGAGATCCAAGTGAAAGCAATACTGAAAGCACGATATTTTGATGAAATCATTCTAACTTTCATGGGAAAAACGACCGCTATGAACCTGTCGATAGAAATCCAAGCAAGGCTTTGTAGTGAGACGGTCAGGGAAGCCAAAAATGAAAATCTGTACATTTTACACAACATGGTCCCCATAACACCGTCCACTTGCCAGTGAAACGAACCGGACGTCATCTCTCTCAACTTGATTGGTATTCCAGCCAGTGAAAACACAATGTCAGAAATCGCCATGTTAACGATGAGGTAGTTCACCGTTCTTTTCAGTTCTTTTCGTTTGCACACGGTTATAACCAACAAAGCGTTTCCAACCCAACCTAACAGCAAAACTGTACAGTAGGCCAGAACCTTGCATATTTGAACAGCAACGGCATCGGTGAAGTAACATCTCTCGAGTTGACTCATCGTGGTGGAATTTGGTGTTATAGAAGAGTTATTCCAAGAAGGCATCGCCATTCTTCAGTGAGGTGTTTGTTTATAACTTACAGTGTACGTGCACTAACTGAGCAAACGCCTACACACTGCTAGCTAAAAATAGGTAGCACTCACTTTTATAGAGCAAAATCAGAACGCCGGAAGATAAATATTAAAATCAATCAAATCAATCAAATGATGCGCTGAAACATCGCGACAAGAACTTGTCGCAGCACGTTTTTCGACTTCCTTTATTAAAGTTGGGATAAACGATTCAGGTCTTCAGTGAAGGATTTACTGCATATTTGAGACTTCTAAATCCATTTAAGGCAGTTCAACTCATTTTTTTGCCCTGGGGAGTATGTTTTGAAATTAAATTTTCGCATGGAAGACATGCTTCGATTGCTTTCATACTACAGCCAAGTTTATGAAACGTGATCAATTGAAAGTTTTACATGATGTCACTGGTTTCCTACTACATCGGTTACTATAGCAACGCCAGGTTATTGCCCTTTGTTTTAAGCGATGTCGTTTCTCGCAAAATCTAGTCAGACACTTCATAATGACACTTTCAAATTTTGTAGTACTCACCGGTATCACCAGCTGCTGACGAAGTTTCAAGAACATATATAGGACGGTTTTAGAGTAAATCAAAAAGTCATTTTAGGCATGATTATAAAGCAAATAATTTGTACAAAACAAAATATTTCCAAAATGCCCTTTCATATTATTTTAAAACAGCTAGCCGTTAAATAATGCATGCAAAGTAAAGGACAGTCGAGCCTTTATAAGTTCAATGTTTGTCCTTAAAAGTGTACATGTTACAAAGGCATATTGACTCACAACATAAATGTAGTGAATTATATTATAATGATTTGTTTTCTTTAAAGGTATCTCCAGCTCAGCCAGTTATCTTTCCTGCCGGATTTAATGTCTACCTTTCATTTTATTTTATCTTCAACCAACAAAATTACTTATTGAATTCATGAATTAAAAAAACAAATTACTCCTTTTTTATCGAAGTACTTATAGTCACTTGTGTGTAATATAATTTTTTTATTAAAAATGTATGTTTTTGTAAATACAATAAATAATGCTTCATCTCTTGTCTCTTTTCAACTATGATAAGAAAGAGAACCTTCTAAGCAGAGATCGAAGACAGCTCGTGCACCGACTTACACTCCCCGCAGTCGGTTGGCAAATTGGAAATTAAATCCGCGCGCCTTTGTTACCGAGGTGGGAGTTGGGGGGGGGGGGGGTACTCAACAAAGTTTTGTACGGGGATGCTTCGCCCCAAGGTCCAAACCCTTACCCTTTCATATACCGTTTTTGACAGAAAAGGTACCCCTTTCATATACCTTTCATTGAAAATGGTCCCCTTTCATTGAAAATGGTACCCCTTTGATACACCTTTACGTGCGTCTGTTTGATATATTTTGAAAGGCGCTTTTAATAATAATTAAATGGCAGTTTTCCCTACCCTTTTTTAAACTTCAACTCGTGTTTTCCTTGCCCTTTCATACAGTACCCCCCCCCCCCCCCCCCCCGGTTAGTTCAAGGAGCTATGTCATGGGCATTTTAACGTTTTTTGGTTAAAACTGCAAAACTGCCCCAAATTAAAACCAAGTACACTTTTGTTAAACACAAACATAGAACACCAAGAGGAGATATCAAGTTAATTTTCAAAGACAGAGAACCATGATCATGGTTTTAGCGAGTTTTCCAAGACACAAGACGATAAACTTAAAAAACGTCCGGCCCAATTTTTTCAAGTTGCAATCCATTTCCATCCAGGCCATCTGCTGCAACAAGACACTTATTTTTACTCTTGGAGCACTAGTATATAGAACAATTTTAAACAAAACTGGACCAGTATGCATGTTTTGGTTTCCACTGATATAAAGATGTCTTTTGTGGCTTTGAAAGTAACACTAGAAATGGTAACATAGCCTCTTTAACGTACAGTACGAATACATCTGTTTAGCCAATTAAGTGTGCACTAGATCATGAGGCAATCAAAACAAAAAGCCGGGATAGTTCCGTGAAATTCTCTTTGTGGGAAAAGGATTTGTATGATGTAACTGCGATGAAGCAACCATCTGATAAAAACAAATACAGACGGGTAATATCTGACGGTATATCTCGATCGTAACAAGAGATCAGCAAGAGATCAGTGAATCATGATCCATATTAGCATAAAATGTAAAGGCAAGTTACTTCGATTAAGAACATCTACATTAATAAAGTCGTATCTGTGAGATTTTCTCGCTTTCATTAGTTTCAATTATTATTCTTAATTATGTACATAAATTATCTTGATATATATTAGAAAAATAAAGCGACAATGTTCAACGTCTTGAGTTTCTACTGTTACAACAACGTTATCGTGCATGACCTGGCAAGACAAACAATTTGACAGTCCGAGATCTGCGAATTGCATGATTGATGACAACTCTCGACATTGTCCAAGCATTTCATTTTGCATCCTCCTCCGTGACAAACCTGATTGCAATATTCGGCATTGCATTCCATGTTACAATTGGCACCATTGCAATATTGCAGACAGGTATTGGCAGTACAAACCATTGACTTACAAGCTCCTTTATGACACTTCTGCGTACATTTGTTGGACGTTGTGCAGTGCATCACACGGCAATCTCCCTCGCGGCAGATCTGGAAAGTTGAATGGAAAACACCAAAATACGCCCATCCCAAGAAAGCGCAACTACGTCTAGAAGGGCATTCCTGGTAGCATTCCCGTGTTACAGTTGAGCATCTTACTCTTCTTAAAATTCCCTTTAATGCTGAAGCTTTGTCGGAAACAATGCAACTTGCGGAGTCACAGTAATGTCTGCAATGTTTTGCGCTGCATCCAACGATGCAATTCCCAGCAGGGCACCACTGCAAACATTCCTTGACGTCCGCCAAACAATCCATGCTGCAGTCGCCACCTCTACATATTTGCAGACATGTTTCTGCCTCGCATTTCATATTGCATCCTCCAGCGACACATTCTTGAATGCAAAGTTTTGAGTTGCACAGATACCTGTTACATGCACCGCCCATACAAATTTGCGTGCATCTGAGAGGCGCCATGCAATGAAAATGACAATTTCCTCCAGGACAAAGTTGCAGTAAAGAAGCATGGGCAGTGTATTTATATTTCATGTTACAGTTTCCTTCGGGACAATTTTGAACACAAGTGTCCTTAGTAATGCTATCGTTACAGTATGGGTATTGAGGTACAATATGTGCTGACTCTAAATCCCTGGCAATTTTCATATTGTACACACATTTCCCTCCATCGCAAGAGCGCCGACATTTCTGAGCATTGCAAATCATCGTGCATTTTCCACCCTTGCATGTTTGTTTGCATCGCTTGACGCCATGTGGACAGCGCATAGTACATTTCCCCGCCTCACAACTTTGAATGCAAATTTCAGCGTCATTTGAACAGACCATGCTGCATCCACCCATATAACAACTCTGCTGGCATGTTTTACTGGCACAATCGATCAGCGGGCAGCTTCCTCGTAAGCATTTCTGACTGCAGTTCTTAGAATTGCATAGCATAGCTTCACATCGGCCAGTCATACATTGCTGCTCACAAGACAATGGTGCATGACACTGTAAGCGACAGTTGGCACTGTTGCAAGTTTGTTGACAAAAATGATATCGTGGGCTCTCTCGACATATCATGGTGTGATCACCACCCTCACGGTACTGGTGACAGGCGTTTATGTAGATCAAGTTGCATTGGGTTGATAACAACGGACGAAGGCCACAACCTGCTCGCAGAAGAACAGTGGCAAACATAAGCAGAACCGTGCTAGACATGGTTTTCTGAAAAGGAAATGCATTCAGTGATTGGCACGTGCGTGGAACGTTCAGGGCGTTTTATTACTTGGCTGTGTTGTTGAGGAGACTTCAATAAAAAATCAAGGAAGTTAATACAAGTTAGGTAGACATTAAAATTTTAAAGTCAATTTCTTAAACCCACGAAAGATAAAACATATCTTTCTAACTTATCTTTAATTTCTCGGTTCGATGGAAGAACTGTGAATATAATGGAGAGCGGGGAATGAATACCGTAAAATTCCGAATATAAGAACCCCCTCGCCCACTTGAAGAACAAAATCACAAAAATATCCCTCCTTTGAATACAAGCCCATAAAATATTATATATTTTTAAAAAAGTACGCAGAATTCAGAACTTGCTTCGAATTTTATCTAGCGAAGGAAAAGAACTTTATCTTCATCGATAATATCTGGGGCCAGTCATTAAAATAACATGGCTGCCAAGACCATTCTTAGTTTACCAAGTTTTTCCTCGTCTTCAGAAGAATTAGATGCACATGGTTGGTCAACACTTGTGAAATGCAGATAATTTTACCGCTACGTCTTTGTTTTCAAATATGAGAATGTCGTTATAGATTTTAAGCTTGATACAAAGAGAAGCATGACATTTACAATACCCGTGGCAAATCCACTTTTTATCTTAACCGAGAAATAAACGGAATTATGGTAAGCAACGCTTTTTAAACCAAGGACTTATCGAGTGGACTACGCGACATAAATTCACTAGTCTTTTACTTTTCAGCAAGCTAATGTTAAGTCAATTTTTTATCCGGTGTTTTTATTGTGAATTTAATGTTGTACATTTTTTATGTTGTATTTTTTTACTTTTTAAATATATTTTTAATGTTCTAGCACTCTTCTGACCTCGCGTAGGAAAAACACTTTCAAAAACGTAGATCAAGACGATGACTGTTGTATAATAACCGTTTTAAAGGCCCAGTATCACCATTGGGCGCGCAATGGATTTTGGGTGATACTGGGCCTTTAATTAGCAAAACGTTGAGCAACACGACTGGGCATGTTTACTCGTCAATTCTTTTTTTCAAGCCTTCAAAAATACTCAGCCGTTTTACACAACTTTTTGTTGAATAACCTCTTTCTATTATTACCAGTTTCAATTGTAAAAAGAAAATCTTCATTACAACTTTTCTATAAGAATTTCTTTCGGGATTTCTTTCGCCTTGAGAAAACTGAAACCAAATTTTCCCGCGATCGATTGGTCATCGATTTCCAATATATCAATTGATATAAAAATTGTTAGCTATTTATATCGTTTCTTTTCCGATTTCATCGATCGAGCACGACAAATATAAGTCCTCCATGCAAGAAAATAAGTCCACAAAATTAAAAGTCCTTCAATAGAATATAACTGTGTACGGTTCAGTTAAGTATCTGCTGAAAAAATAAAACACAGAACCAAAAAAGAAGGAAAAAACGGGAAATGAATATAAAATAATAAGTTGAAGTTATCTTACCGATACCAATTCATACATAACAAACTACTATACATAATACGTTGTTGCTTACTAGGTTACTCAGCATTAACTTACTCACGTCAACTGTCAAACTATTATCTGATGATGGTTCTTGACCTGCAGGACAAAAAGATGACTGTACAAAAAAACGAAGTCAGATATTTCACCAAATTTCCCCTCAGTGCATCAAGCTTCAATCTACGATTCATTATATAATAACTGGAGCAAGAAACTGAAAAATTCTTTATCTGTCGTATGTTGGATGGCTATTTACTTTCCTGTCAAAGATTACATGGCACGTATCAGTTTCGGCTTTTCCTGATGACTTCCTTCATTTATATATAAGTTTTCCCGGCTTTAGCATTAAAATTAGCAACTGGTAGTTGCTAATGTTTTAAACGTTGCTAATGTTTTAGAACGCTCGTTTCTCAAGTGTGCTTGCTGTCGGACATCAATTTAAACGATGAAATGTTCACCAGACCTTTTAGTAAAGGATGGTCACGAGTTATCTTCTAACATATGGATTGTTTTCAATTTTTGCCGCAGCTAGGTAATGAGTCAGTTTGAGATAAGACCAGATAAGGCCTGTTGAAATATGTCCTGGTTTTAAAAAATTGTCCCTCGCTACACGATATATAATAATGGCTTATAACTTATTAATTTCTGTCTGACGAGATTTTACCCGGAGAGGCGGAGGAGGAGGGGGGACTCCCATATAACAATGATGGGGGAGCCGTCGTACCTTTTAGGAGTAAGAATTCGGGATTTGGTACCACTACGGCCCGGAGGGGGGGGGGGGGGTACTCCGTAAATTTTTGGGTGGGGTGTGCCGCTGGGACTCTGAGACCCTTAACCTATGCTAGACCATTTTTAATTTAGCAGCATTTTGCAACCGTACTCTAGACTAAACACCGAAAAACCCTACCCTATCCTAGACCTATGCCAGACTCTCCATTTTCCAGAAATTCGTTCACTATCATGGTCTAAGATGCCAGGGGTAGGTAAAAATGCCGTAGCGCCCACCGTACCGATTTTTAAATGCCATTTGCCAGTAAACCTTGTTTAGACTAAATTGTTCAAGCAACTGAAATCTGTTTCGCGAAAAATGATACCCTATTCTAGACCAAAAATCTCTGAATACTATACCCTATTCCAGACTAAACTACCTGAAAACCATACCCTTCACAGCGGTACGTGCCTATATAGCTCATATATGGGAGTACCCTCCCCCCCCCCCCCCCGAGGGGGGGGGCACTAAGGGTGTTTGAATCTAAAACTAAATGGCCACTTTCAGAAGTCATTCTAAAACGTATATACCTTTTAGGGTATAAAGCCAGAAAAATATGCTGTCAGGAACAACTTTTCAGAAAGAACTAGTACCTCTTAGTTAGGGGTAAAAGTTAATGAGCCACACTCCGCACAAAACGGTTCATGAAATCTGTTAATGAGAGAGGAGAGGGGGGGAGGGGGTCCTTTCAAAATTTCCGACGACCACCCAAGTCAACTATATATGGGAGTACCCCGCGAAAATTTTATCAAACACGAAAATATTTTTTCTTACATGCATGTTGGGATCTAACCTGATAAGAGCATCAGAGCAGATATAATCTTTAAGATATTAAATCAAGGGATATCAATTATGACGCCATTTAGTGTACTTCAAAGATAGATAATCTTATCTTTATTGAGATAGCAATTCAGATATAACTTATTAGTTATCTCCAAATTGCAGTGTTTATTCCAAGCTCTTCGGAATGATTACTTGGTCTGACGTTTGAAAGCCAGAAAATTTCACAAATTTCGATCTGAAAACAGTTTAGGGTTCCAACAGATGAAGTAGGCCGCAAATCCTACGAAACATTTAAGGAGTCAATCGTAGTGATGGGTAACTCACGAAAACTTCGTATAAAAAGGCCTCCTAGAATAATTTTGTCGGTGTGCACCGGGTGTGCACCGGGGGCGGAGGAACCTATATAAAAAATGACGGGGATGTTCGTCGTACTTTAAGAGGGCAACGTTTGTGGATTGGTACATCTTAGGGCATTATAATTTAGAACTAAAATCTGCAAAGGACCGCAAACGATAATGCTGTAAACGATACGTAGGTTCTACGAAAGACCTTATCAGCCAGAAAATGAACAAACATAAACGACAAACTGCAAGGCTGATCTGACTACGTAAAAAGGTAGATTTTGCGAGACACCAATGCGACAGAAACCGATAAAGCAGGGTAGTTCGCCCTTGTATTGTACGAGCCCCAATACAAGGGCGAAACAGCTGTCCGCGGTTGCTACCCTGTCGCATTGGTGTCTCGCAAAATCTACCTTTTTACGTAGTCAGATCAGCCTTGCAGTTTGTCGTTTACATTATAATTTAAACTGACTGTCGTTAGAATTATTTCGATACCTTTTTGTGCTGTTTTAGAATTGTAACCTCTTAGGGATGTTGAGCCACACCCACAATGATGGGAATGCATGCGCTCCTTTAATTTGCTTCACTCACAATCAGGCAATAGACTAGCCTGCGAGCAGGCTCTACTGACTATTGGGGTTTCGCGCGCGAGTGCTATGCGAGCGGCGAAGCTGCGATCGCGGCTTCGCCGGCTCCGCCGCCAAGATACTCGCGCGATACCCCCAAACAAGAGGGCCTGCTCGCAGGCCAGCAATAGACAAATTCGGCTAACGCATTGTTCTACCCAATTCAAACCTTCTGGGAGTAAGATTCTTTGTTCACAAGTATTTCCATATAATTTTCATGTCAATGCTTCATTGATATGGAAAGGGTATGACGAACAAAGAGTTCTCAATCCCAAAAGGTTTGAATTGGATACAACAATGCGTTAGCCGAATTTGTCTATGCCTGGTTAGGAGTCACGACTTTAAGGGGCACTGTCCTAGATGAAATATCCTGTTTTCATGATTATAATAAACACTATCACAGGAAAGTGCTGCTCAATAGCTTTCACTTGGATGGTCACACAGACTTAAAAGTTAGAAGCATCTTATATGACTCCAGCTAAGGTATAAATTATGACTGTTACAATCATGCCTGTGATGCATTATTGTGAGTGGTCTGAGATAAGTCCATATTCATCTCAAAGTATGTTTCTTTTGTTTAAGAAATAGTCTTATCCCTCGGGGAGGGGGGGGGTTACTCCCCCAAATTACCTATACGGGTATGTGCCGCCCAACAGGGTTTGTGATTTTGAGACTCCTGATCTAGAACGGGGTATCCATTTCAGAGATGTTTCCTAGAACGGGGTATAATATTTCGAACGCACGAAAGCTTCAAATTATCAGCAGCCATTTTTTCTAGAACGGGGTATTAAAAATTGACCTATTTCTAGAACGGGGTATCATTTTGAGTGCAAATTCTTTTTAAAACGGGGTCCAAATTTGGAGACCCGGGCGGCACATACCCACCCAAAATATACCCGAGTACCGGCCCACCCCCCAACCGGGCCTTATCCGAGAGAGAACTGAACTATCCACGCTTATTAAGCTTAAGAGGCACGTGCCTTGTGTGCTCGCCTCCAGATGTAGAACAAGCTCGATGACATAATGGCAGTTCAATGAATCCTCGAATAACCCCTAAAATCCTACTTTGCACGCAACAAAAACATTACCCTCCGTTATGGGCTTCGGTTAAATTTAATTAATTGATATCACGAAAGGCGGTTTGTCGGTGTTATCTTTTGAATAAAGTTTACGTGATCGACTGATAATTCAGATAAAACAAAGAGGTCATCCACTATATTTAAAGGGACACTTTCCCGCCGAAATAGCAAAAATTCGCTTAGTTTATTTCCACGTTATGTCGTCAAATGCCACCAAGTATACAACTAAGGCCTGGGGCAAACGTCGAACTTCACATGTGCCGAATCTAATGCAAATGAGCAAGAACAATAGATTTTGCTCATTTGCATTAGATTCGGCACATGTGAAGTTCGACGTTTGCCCTAGGCCTTAGTCGATAAAAAGATTATATAGAGCAAAACAAAAGCAGCAGTTTGGAGATAAAGAGCAGGATTACCAGCATTGAAGTGGATTACAGTTCATGAAATTTTATTTATTGACAGGCGGTCAAGGAATTAGACTTGCCATTCTTGTTTAATACTTTTTTTGCTTTTGTCTGTTTAGTTTATGTTTTTTCGATTCTATCACTTTTGGCGATGGTTTCTTCCAATTTCAAGAGTAATAAAGTAAGCTAAAAGCAAGCTCCTGGCCATGTTATACAAGTTGGTTCTAGCTTTTTAGTCTGTGGATGAGACTCTACAGTGTGACCATTCAAATGAAAGCTACTGAGCAAGACTTTCCCTTAAATGCTCTTAATTATGCTATACAAGTTGGTTCTAACTTTTTAGTCTGTGTTTTGTCCCTCAAGTGTTACAGTCAAATTAAAGCTAATGAGCAGTACGTCTTGATGGCATTGTTTGTTTTTCAGTATTAATTAGTATACTATGAAACCGAAAAAGTTTCTCGAATTTTGGTTTAAGAAGTCACTCTTTGGAGTGCAGAATGTAAATTTGAGCATTTACGGCGTATTGAAGTTTGAACATTGAAGTAGATACATTTTTTAAACAGGTGCGATAACAGTTTTGCCGCCAACGTCGATTTAAAAAGAACCAAATGCATGAAAGTGTTGCCAATGAATCATATATTAAAAGATGTCATTGCATTAATCACTGAATTGCATCATTACTACTTCTCCGTGTGCTCCGATCCCTTGCTATTTTTCAGTTTGCATGGAAACTGACAACGAATTGGAGTGAACGTGAAGTTAGTGCACTGTAACAAAATTTATCTTTCATCCTGTCTATTATCAGCGCGCTGTGGATGAAATCTACAAAAATAGCTAATTGAAATTGAATGAAAAATGAAAAAACAAAACAATAATAGTTTTTGCAGTCAAAATATCAACATGTTAAAATAGCTATCAAGGCAGTAAAAGCGGTTAGTTTTGAATGCACGTGAACGCTAATTATTTACAAAGAGGTCACGGCCAATCGGCCAATTTTTAGGAACTTTGAAAAGTCGCACCTTGTAACTTCTCTAGAAACTTCCTTGATTCTGTGGTTAATTATTTTTGCTATGTTAAAACAGCATCGACATTTTTTTACTCGCACAATTTGAATCTTTCTAAAGCTGTGCTATTGTAAATCACTTTAGTTTAATTTTTGTGCTAGTTTTAGGCTCGTTTCAGACTAACATTAGGAGATAGTGTTTCTCTAAAACATTAGATAACAATCGCTAAAATTTTCTCGTAGTTAATTAAAACTAAGACTACTATTACTAGTCAAATCCGGCGAATTTGGTACTTAGTATTGAAGCAGTCTTAATTCTGTGTGCATGCGCCATGAGTGGGTAAAAAAAAACGAAGCAGCGTTTTCGCTGTAGTTTAATTAACATGCGTTCACTGCTCGAACTGCTGAAAGAATTTTGACAAGTGCGTCCATGTTGTGATCTCCATGGACGACACATGAAACTCATGAATGTCTTCGCAGCCCTTTTGGCATAATGTTGGGTACCAATCCTAACAAAATATTTTCCTTCTTGAAATAGCACGACAAGTGTACTAACCTAAAAGCTGCGTACTCCATGCAATACCCAGCTGACTATGCATGTGGGGTAGAAACCGTCAGTGAGTCCTTATTTTGTATAGGTGCGATAGCGACCTCCTTTGTAAATACGGTTATATCTGTCAAAAGATTCTAGAATTTTCTTTCTTGATGGATTACGCCCCGCATATTTTTAGAAAACTACAGATTTAATTTACCATTGACATCCCATAAAAACAACATCAATTTCTAGCTCTAACACAGAGTATATTTACTGACAAAATAACGTAATCGCGATGTATAAAGTATTTCATAGAGTTTCGTGTCTAAAAATAGTTGTAAGGTGTCTCTTTAAAGATGTCTTACATTAAAATTTGTTTGTAAGGTGTTGTAGACATTATCATTTGATCGCCGCCGGTAAAGAACAAACGAGCATACTGCCCCAGGGAAAACAAAACGACTGATTTCGCAGGATATGGATTGTTTAGTGAACGAGATATGATCTGTCACCAACAATTCAGGTATAACAAAGAAACTGGCGAGGGAGCTTCTCGGGCGGGAGGGGGGGGGGGGGGTCGGTACATGGGAAAGTTTGGCATCAAACATAGAATACTAGACGGGTAGTTCATTTTTAACAGACTGACTATATCTTTTTCGTTTAGAAACGTTTGAATGCGGAGATGAGCCCTAATTTTGTTAGCCGAAATATTGGCCGCTAAAAAAATCAGCACATTGCCATAGAACCAGCCTTGCATTCAGTTTGTCCCATTTTTTTGTTTAGCTGGGTATTTAGTAGGTACTGCAATTTAGCTAATGCAATTTAAAAGAACCCTATCCAAGAATACCCTATTTAAGGACTGAGCCGCCTCATAGAAACTATACCCTATCCCATGGCACATACCTTTAAAGCTTACATATGGGACTACCCACCCCTCCCCTCCGGGTGTGACTAGTACTGCGGCTGAAGATTGCCGATGTGATGTCAATTTGATTGTATTACGTATAAGTTCTGTTTCCCACGAAATCAGATCATCGACCAGATGGGCCACACTTTAGCACGGAAGACCACCTCTGACGCTGCCGATCCATGAATCGTTACCAAGGCTACTAATTAGGGTCTGTGCACGAGGCTTTATTCAGGATGATAACGGCATCGCGACAATATAGGGCCTTTTATGACCTTTTATAACAAGGCTTAGCTGCGATAAAAACCTGCGTGCATCATGCGTGCAAGAGAGTGCAATGCCTCCTATTTCCTTTCTTCGTGAACCACAGGGGTGGGGCGGGGGGGGGGGGGGGGGGGAGGAGTTGACACTTTGAGTGGAATTCAACCTGTTGGTCTGATTGTATTTGGAGTTGAAATCAGTTTAAAAAAATTAAATAAATACATACAACCTTGGACATTTCAAATATTTTACTATTTCTTAATCTATAACTTGTTATATCATTACGAAAAGTGAATTTAGATGAGAAATACTCAGGAGTCCCTCCATGTTGGAGTTTGAACATCATAATTGCTTTAGCGAAAAGCCTCTGAATCCTTAAGTTCTTCAAATTTAATCTTTGGAATAAATCCGTAGTATCAGAATCATAAGCGGCAGACAACAAAATACGAGCCGCACGATTTTGAAGCTTCTGTAATTTGACAGAGAGACCATTACCGCAGCTATTCCATATTATAATTCAACACATTGATACACTGCCCAAATATGGTAAAAAAGTTGTCGATAGACGTTATGTCTACATGACATATAACCAGCGATGGCGGTAAATTTCGCATTTTGAAGGAAAGTGAAAATGACTGCTGCCTGCAATTTCGTGTTTTTGGGCGAAAAAGTGCGTGAACTATTAGTTAAAAAAGGGAAAAGAAAGAAAAAAAGAGAAGAAAAGAAAAGGGAAAAATACTGTTCACATGATTGGACAAAAAAGGCGCGAAATTTTCGCGTTGTCGCGGTCGCAGTGTTTCTTGGCGTAGTTGAATGAAAACTGGTTCAAAGTTTAACCGCTCGACAAGAAGTGAATGTAGGAGCACAATTTTCGTGAAATTCCTTTGGTAATCACCTCTGGAATATGATATAGACTTGATGTTTCCTCAGAAAAGTTTCTGATCTCGTCATTACGGCTGTGGGAGCTAAAAAATGAGCATTCCAAGTTTGTAAACAACATTGATCGACTCAGCTCGTACTTCGATGTTTGAAAATTTGGTGCTTATGGAAGGGACAAAAAAGTCAAATCAACTACAGGTACGATGTTTTAACCGTTTCTTGTATCCTTTAGCTGTGAATTTTTGTAAGCTTACTGTCCACGCTGTAGTTCTTTCCGACTTTTCGCCGCTATGTTTAGGTTCGTAGCCGTGTGTTTGTTCAATTTGTTTTGATTTTGAATTGAACTTTTTAAGATACGAAACACTTGTAACTAAGACATTCTATGCCATTTTACTGTGTTTTAATTCTTGTAGTCACTACTCTGTCCCGTTCTTTGAGCAGACGAAAGCTCTTCGTAGAAACTGTCAACTGTTTGTGTACGCTAAATTAATTTTAGCTTGGTAAAAGTTTCGGCATTCACTGCTTGTTGTTTAAGAAATGGTGCGAGATAAAATATTGTAGTTAGCCTTTTTACCTAATGAAAGGTTGTAAATCTCAATGATTTTTCTCTCGAAACTGTGATTTGTTATCAATGTGTTGAATTATAAAACAGTTATAGTGTTCAAGCTTGCACAATATTGACAAAGACGCCACTTTCATTCATGAACTGTGTGATGCGTTGCAAGTTTCGCGCGGTAAAACATCTGTAAGCTTTTTTTTAAATAAAAGGCTTGTCGGCGATATTTTTTCTTCAAACTGTGCTTTGTTATCAATGTGTTGAATTATAAAACTATTATAGCGCTCAAGCTTGCGTGATATCGCCTAATTTTAGCCGACTCGGCCTACGGCCTCGTCGGCTAAGTATTAGGCGATATAACGCGCGCTTTCGCGCTATAATAGTTAACTATACTGCAGTAATCAAAATAGGCTTTACCAAGCCATTAAAAATGTTCAAAAAGAGTGCAAAATGGCACAAAGTCTCTAATACTCTTTAGTGCACTCAAGGCCCGTGATGGGAAAATTTCGTGGGAATCCATCATTGAATCTAGGGGAGGGGAGGGAAGGTGCTTTTTCTCTTTTTATTCCGTCCGAGATTGTAGGTATTCCATACCTTTGAAAAAGGGTCTTGGTCATGGATGGCACACGAAAGCTCTGGTTTATTTGATAAAAACGCAGAAAAGTCCCTGAAAAAGAAAGGCTGTGCCTTTCGAAATATATTTTGGATTAACAAATATAGTTTCCCTATACCGTGAATTACCCTTGCTTTTTATCAAATCGTTAAATTTCGTTATTTTACAGCCGATCATCCTTCACTACAGGATCCGGTGCTTCTATTTCATCACGGTTGTGTTTACAAATTCAGATTCATATTATTTAAGTTTATCTTTTAATATATTAATTACTCCAGATCTGCTGGTTGACAAAATAATATTTGTTATAGATTCCCAGAAAAATAAATTACTATAATTCTACTGGGCCTTACCTAGCAGTGTCGCTTGTTTGATCACCGCTTTCCACAGCCTCATCAACCTGCTGATACCAGGCCTATCTTCTTTACGACCACTGATGGATCAAAGGGAATGACCCGAGGGTCATCCTCCCCCTTTCTTATCTTGAAAAAAAAAGGCGCGAAAGGCCGATAAAATTGTTTTCAGTCTCTTACAATTTCATTAACCCCCCTCAGCCCCCTTAGTCCCCTCCGCCCCGCAGATTTCAGCTTAAGAGAAATCTTTAATCAGTTTTATTTCCTCAACGATACAGTAGTTTATTACCAATTTACCAATCATTCATAACATTGTAGATGTAGAGGCCGTTTAACCCTTTCACTCCCAGAGTCAATAATGGAGACATGTAGTGTAGTTCTAACTTTTGAGTCTGTTGACGAAATCCTATGGCGTAACCATTCAAATGAAACCTCTTCAGCAGTACCTTTGCATGGTACCATTTGTTTTTCAATATTTTACAAAATAAAATTTTGGATTTTTCTTGAATCTTAATGTTTGGCACTCTTGGGAGTGAAAGGGTTAAGTAATCGAAGAGTTAAAGGGCCGGAATTGTCTCTATTTCTGTAGCTACCATCTGACCTATAGAAACGCTAAATACACAGCAGTGGAATACCGAAATAACGATAACTCGCCGAAATCGCGTTAAATCGCCCCGAGGAACAGGCAAATAACAAAGAATACAACACAGCAACAGGGTAAGTAAATTTTATTCACATAACATTCGAATTTTTAAGTTTTGAAGCAAAACCGCTGCGTTCCCATACAAACCTTTTTAAATCGAATCTTTGTAACACAATACCGCTCATAAAGCAAGGGTCACGTCCCGGTTATCTAATAGTGAGCTTGGGCCGCCTGTGGTCAGCTGTGCTTTGTTCGATTTTAAAAAAATCCAGATTTTGTATTCAAAAATCCGGATTCTGATTCCCCCCCCCCCCCCCTCCCCCCCCCCCCCCCCCCCCCCCCCCAAAAAAAAAACGCAGCCTTAATTAAAGTTTGCTCGCCCTTTGATGCGGATTGGAGATGATCGATGATACTCAATTTCCGCAACCCATGATCGTTACGACTGCCAGGAACGGAAACAAAATTAAAATTATATTTGGCAACAATGTACCTGTATCGGAAAAATAGTTCACAAAACAAATACTAAGGCAGCTGGGCAAAAAGAAAGAGTCCACATCATTATTCATCAATGTCGGGGTAATACATAAATCGTAAAAAAATGCCATAACTGCTGGTTACTTTTAAATTTTATTTCACTCTTCCTTAACATCCCAGAAATATTACGGTTTAATTTTATCCATTTATGAAAAAAAATCCAAGAATATGGAGATCAATAAACTATTCAAAGCTTTAATGTTATTAATAAGTAGTTGGCAGTTTGAAGTGAGAAGCAAACTATAACATGACATTCAATTTAAAAGAAACAAAACCTTTATAAAAGACCTGACAACAAGTAGTCAAAAATTAACCAGAATATTAAATAAATCGAAATATGAATTTCAATTTTCGGGAGCAAATAACGATAAGTACTGCCATAGAAGTTCTTCAATATTGATGCGCAGTTAGAATCTGTGACTATAACTAAAAATTCAAAAGTGTAAAGCAAACTGTATCAAATCAAACGTACAGCAAGAACTGTTAAGGTGACATGGCTCAATGGATTTTGGTTGTGACAAGTTTCCTTGGCATTTTGGGGATTTTAGGGAATGGTCTGGTAATTTATCTAATGGCAGTCAGAAAGAGACTTCATTCATCTGCCAATGCATTTATTACGTCGCTCGCTGTTGCGGATTTCTGTGTTGGATTATATATTATCCCATCTTCTTATGCACGCAACATTTTGTCAGGTTATCAGAGCCTAAGGATGTTTTCTTCATTTCAGTACTTCTTATTTTATTCATCGGCTTGTAACTTGTGCGTCGTAACAGCGGATCGTTTCATTGCCTTAACTCTTCCTCTGCGGTATATGGCCTTCATGACACGGAGCCGAGTGCATTGCTTGATATTCACCGCATGGATCATCCCTTTCGTCGTCTGGTTACTCCCTCTTGCTTGGATATTCTCTTCTTCTCCGGACACAAAAACCATCTGCGACAAGTTTTACATTGCTTTTATACTGACGTTCTTGGAGCTTTTGCCCTGCGTTGTCATGGTTATGGCCACTGCACGGTTGTTTCGCATTTCACGTGGACATTCCCGCCAAACGAACTTTGTTTTATCTCAGTTGCAGTTCAATCATCCAACGCTTAATGTCACGGGATGGAAAAAACTCCGTGATCGTAATATGTCTTCAGCCAAGCTGATCAGCATTGTTGTTGGTCTATTTGTGTTTTGTTACCTTATTGAGATGACCTCTTCTCTTTTTCACCTTCTCAACTTGGCCAAACAATTGTGGAACAGTTATTTTAAGAAAAACATCAGGTTTTTGTTTTTAATAGCTAACTCAGCAGTCAATCCTATGGTCTATGCTTTACTTAAGAAGGATATCCAGACAGAGTTCAAACGCGTCTTCTGTAGACATCGCTCTTAAGTAGTAAAAGTGTCGCTAGTTGAAAATTTATTGATTGGTTTCTACATAATGGATGAGTCAATTCCAGCAGTGCCCATCCCCCCCGGGCCATTTACACATGTTGCTATCCCGGGGAGTGAGGCATTTTTTTTTTTCAACTTGTCCCGGGGGGGGGGGGCGGGTATTAGCACACCCGTCATTTACCCCGGATAATTTGACAACCACGTGGCTTCGGCCTCGCAGTTTGACAACTCTTCAAACATGGCATTCTTCAAGGACTTTTATTGGCAAGAACGAGGAGTTTGTCGGAGAATGGCTGGTCCAGCAAGGGCTAGAAAAGCTTGTAGACATTTTTAAAGGTATGTTTGACCGTTTTGTTTCTTTTGAATGTGTCGTAAATGTTTTCATTTCAAAGGCAAAAGAATTTAAGAAGATGCATACGTCTGTAGCCGCTTCTTGAAAAATTGATAGAAGGTTAACTAGTTGCCCGGGGGGGGGGGGTTACTCCCTCTAATGGGCTATACGGGGATGCTCCGCCCGAAAGGGGTACCTTTTTAAGGCTGGAGGTATATGAAAGGGTCGGGATTTCACGAGTTGGAGTATATGAAAGGGTAGGCCGATTTCACGAAGAATAGGAAAGGGTTGCGAAAACAGGAGTTGAAGCATAAAAAAGGTAGGGAAAACTGCCATTTAAGTATTATAAAAAGGACCTTTCAAAATATATCAAACAGACGCACGTAAAGGCTATATGAAAAGGAATACCATTTTCGCTGAAAGGTATATGAAAGTGGTGCCATTTTCAATGAAAGGTATATGAAAGTGGTACCATTTTCAATGAAAGGTATATGAAAGGGTTACCTTTTTTGTCAAGGGTTTGGACCTCGGGGCGGAGCATCCCCCTACAAAACTTTGTTGGGTACCCCCCTCCTCCCCGGTCAAAACCTACTACTGCTGCGGAACATTTTCTTTCTAATCCTAACCATTCTAACTCCGACATGCAACTAATTCCTTTAGGAACTATTCACACTTCCCGTAACTCGATACGTAAAGCCAGGGAATCATATCTTATCTATAAAGGTAATACTTTAGAGCCACACGGCATGAACAAACGTGATGAAATGTAATACTTTGTCGTTTTTTGTTTAAGGTCAAGTCAGTCAGCAAGATTGCGGTTAAGGACACAAGTATAAAATTCTTTTCAAATGAAATCAGCAAAACGTGATTTACTTCCCGTTTAGTGAAGTGATGTTTTTTTTTTTCTAATTTCGGCATTTTCGCGTCAACAAAACTACTTTTCACTTCGGTTTCGCCTTTTTCTTAATTGTCAATAGCTAGCTTCTGCCAAACATTTTTTCGATGCCTTCACCGTGCCCTATTTCAAAACTGTCCGCCATGTTGGACCAAACAGGCAAAAACAAATTCTCCATGACGTCAGCTGTGCGTCTGTTCTCTAATAGATCATAGATAATGACCAATCAAAATGCGCGTAGAATTCAGTATATTGTATAAACAATAAGTGCAAACGTTGTCAAATCTTAAGACATCTTAACACTGATGGATTTTTACTGAAGTCTTGCGGACAGACTTAGTACTTGACGTAGCTCGAGGGAGGTAAGTTTGACGAGTATTTTTATTGTCAGTATCACGGTAATTTGTCAGTATGTTAAGTAATTTTTGAGAACATTTTAAGACTGACTTTCAAAACAGAATAGTGGTATCAAAACTTCTAAATTAAAATCCCTTATATAGGTACGTTTGCCCATCTGAGCGATGTACGTGTTTATTGACAAACTTCAGATCTCAGTATCCTCGGCTGTTAGCTCGAATTTTGGCACGTGTTGATTTAATTTAATCGTGTGTATAATGCTTTATGTTTTTCTTTATTATTTTGATTATTTTGATTCTCTGAAATAGTCCTTTGGATCCAAGACAACTAATCTATGGTAAAATATTATGTTTTTATCTTCGTAAACATATTACCAAATCGCAAAACATAATCCAGTTTCAGAGACCGGACACGAGAAAGCGGCGGAAAATCGAGCCTAGAATTACAGCATATATCTACACAGGAACAAGTGTTTAAAACTAAGATCTAATGCTTGATAGTTTCTTAATGTTAACAAAATAAGTCCTAAAATAAACAGATGGAAACCGGAATAAATTCCGCCAAAACTCATACTAAGCTTTGAATCATCAATGAGTTTATTAACTATCGACGTAACCGAGACATTTTAATACCCGCATATTGTCCCCCGGGGGGAGGGGTACTCCGGCCATTTTTGGGCAGTGGCATGCTGCTGGAACTCTGAAAAACGTATCTTAAAGAAATAAAAAACGCGCCGAGTGCACTGTTGAATTATATAAGCACGCGGGAATTTTTAAGAACACGAGCGGTGCAGATACACGAGGAACAAGTTTTCTTATTTCGTTTATTAAATAAAAACTGTTATAATGAACCTTACGTCACGCGCGTGCTTTATCGAGTTATAATGAACTCGGTTTAAACAATCATAGCGCGCGCATTCCCTTGAGCATTTTATAATATACCTTATGCCATGTTCGTCTACAAGTTATTTTGCAACCCTATTCTATCCCTATCCCTACTCTATCGCAGGCATTTTTTTTTTTTCAAAAAAAACAACTATCTTCATACCTCTGATCAGTTTCCAAGTAAATGATATACCCTATTCTAGACCAAAACTCTCTGATTTCTATATCCTATCCCAGACTAGACTGCTTGAAAACCCTACCCTTCACAGTGGTATATACCCATATGGCTTATATATAAAAGCATCCCTCCCCGGATATTGTCTTCATATGTCTAAACTGCCTACTGTTAACTAAATGATTATTAATACCGATGTTGGTTGCTTTATTTTTTAATTATCGTGACTAGAAAAACGAGTTAAAAGATAAACGAGAAAGGCATAACCATAACATACATGTTTAATATTCCAAACACTCCAAGACGTCATTTTGTACTTGTAAAATGTAAATTGGAAGGCATGTGAACAGCTTAGTTTGCAAAATACAACCATAAGGTTTCAACATGTTTGAATTACGATTTTGGTTTACGAATAGCTGGCCGATATCATGATCCCTTACTAAAACAAATACAAGTTCGTCAAGTATTTGCACATATATTTGGTTTTATACTCGACTGGTTTGTCGATGTAATATCGACCAACACTTCCTATAAATAATAGTTAATATACTCATAATCCAACAAAAGTCATTACTTCCAAATGTGCTAACGTCCTAGTGAAAAAGCCTAGTGAGTAGTTCAGTCAATTTACGAATACTGAGTAAAGTTTTTTAGGCTTGTAAAGCGCAAGTTTTGATACTAAGTTGCCATGAATAACGTTAAAAATAATAATAATAATAATAATAATAATAATAATAATAATAAAAATAAAAATATATGATCTAGAACATAAAGCAGCATATGGCAAATTGCGAATTAAAATTTGTTGAAAAAGGAAAATTTGAATAACTCCAAAATTAGTATACCCTTATTAATTTAGATAGCTGAAAACACTTTTACCGTGATCCCTTATAGATTTCACAGTTTCTGTAAAGAATGGCCGCATTACAGTTGATGTTCGCTCTGTTGTCTGCTACTGGTACCTTGGTGGACTCTACGTACAATAAAAGCTTCTGTGATGCAATGCCAAACAAAGTTACCTGCACACAGGCTTCGTGTATGCAATCACCTTGCACGATGCTTTGCGGCCTATATACTAAATATGACATTTGTAACCAGAAATGTGTTTCACGAAAATGCAACGGGCTTCAATGCGACGCCTCTGAAAGCTGCCGTCAGTCGTGCTGGAATGGAATTTGCAGATCCATAACCTGTCATTCCAAAGACTGCCAACAACAGTGTAACTCGGGGCGCTGCAACATGAGCTGCCCGTCAAATGGGACGACAGAACGCTGCCAGCAGGTGTGTACTGTAAATAGCAATTGTGAGTCCATGGTCTGCAATGCCGCAAACTGCACTCAGTCTTGCAACCAGGGAGAATGTAACATGGACTGCCTTTTCGGAAATAAAAACTGTAACCAAACAGCTATTAAAGGAAACACAACTATGCAATGTGATGGAGATGTATGCAAGCAACAATGCAACAGTGGAGACTGCACCATGGTCTGCTCCGCAAATGTGCAAAAATGCGAGCAATATTGCTTTGGGGAGAGCTGTAACATGACTTGTTTTTCAAGTGTGAAAGAATGCTACCAATTTTGCTATAGTGGAAAGTACAACAAACAGTGTGGAGCAGAAAAGTGCGAGCTGTCTTGTGTTGGTGAAGCCAAGGCTCTGTCTTCCAAAAGTGATGCAGCACGAAAAATAGAAACAGTACTGTTAGTTTCAATGTTAGAATTGGTTATCAACATCTTGATTTAAATGTCATTTCTCAGATTTTGTAGCGTTAAATTGAAAGGGCACTTGTTAATATTAACGCGACTGCATCAAAATGAAAGAATATTAGTATTCTTTCGACTTTTATTCAGGAAATAACCCTATAAACCGTTTCAATTTGATGACAAAAATGCACGCAATGCATACCAATACATTGAGATAATTATCGTATCACTCACGCTGCAAAAATGCTAAAATTTTACTTACTGTAATACAGTAGATTGAAGCTCAATATCGACATTGTGGCTTAAAGAATGTCTCTACAGTGCTACTCGAATTCGTGTAAACCGTATACTTAACCACGTCGCTGTGTTTGCTTGAAGATTACACTTTTTAACATGTTTTTGTTGGATCTCTTACAAAAACACTGAAACGAGTTGAAATAGCCACAAAAAAAGGGATTTGAGGGTTTTTGGTTAACAAAGTGTATACAGAAATTGTCTACAAAAATGATTTGGTAATAATGACATCAAGAGACAAATTCCTGATCCTTGCGTTAGTCCCTGACAGCAAACCATTATTAATATGTTGGTAAAAATATCATGACTCTAATGCTCGATTATTTCTTTGCCTTTTGACTTATTGATGGTTTGCAATCACGTGACCTTCAGTCCTGTGGGACTCAAATGACAAACGCTATGGCGGCCATGTTGGTGCCAGAACAAAAGAAGTTCATCAAAATTCTTTTGTAAGTGTCCTCCAACATGGCCGCCGTGACGTCGTGTGCAAACCAAGAATATTGACTGCTTCTCGCTGATTGGAATACCCTTCATGAGCTATACGGGGACGCCTGAAAGGGGTACCTGTTTCACTCTCACGAAGGGTAGCAAAATTTGAATGTTTTTTTTTTTTGAAAGGGTGGCGAAAATAGATTGGGAACCGAAATGTAGCAATTAAATATATTTAACATTTAGATTATGAGGTCGAGATTTCTACTGCGTAATAGTTGATTCGGGCGAACTATCACGCGATAGAAATCAAGAGCGAATAATCTAATTATTTTAGTATAAATCTAATAGACGTTCAAAACTTTTAAAACGACAAATACTCTTCACAGACTCTTCGAAAACGCGAAGAAGTGGCCGCCATTAGGCTACTCACTCTACTCACTTTCTACAACAGAATTGATAGTGAGTAGCGTAGCCAATAAGAGAACAGCATTCGTGATAGAACGCTGGTAGATTTATATGCTAATAATTGTTAGAAAGAGGATAGCAAAAACTGGGCAGGAATACAAAGATTACGCTTGCCGCCTGAAAGTATTGAGTTGGTTCAGTTCTGTTGTTTTTCATGTTTCACAGCAGCGTTTATGAAATAGTCTTCTGTCTCATCTTGGAGTATAAGAAAGGGGTACGCCTTTTTGTCATGTTTGCGTTTTTTTTGTGCTTCAAGACAATGTTAGCACTGGTAGGTGTTTTTGTTTTGTTCAGATGTCAGTGGCGGTAGTGTATCGTAGCCTCGGGTAGTTTACTGAAGTCAAGTAGTTTTACGTGTGGTCAAACTCACGTACGAAATGCAAGAACCATTTGATGTAATTATGATCCTTTTTAATTTCACTCTAACACGATCAGGAATTGCTCATCGCTCCCTATATAGTGGGCTTAAAACTATTGCATAAGAGTTTGTCCTAGCACAATTTTATAGCCGTGTGCACATGCAACATACTAATTTATTTCTCAAAATATTTTAAGTTTATAAAGTTTTAAGTGTTTGTTTAAACTTTGGTTAAATGCGAAATGTAAGTACTAAACAATAATGTTTGCACAATCTCGTTGATTGATGACTATTTTTTGCGGCTGACAATCACTTTTATAGTATGTCATGCCTGGTAACTTTTTTATCAACTAGTCTGTCTGAT